>JAWWUD010000141.1:0-264784 GCA_033964015.1 Scolanthus callimorphus | reverse complement strand
AAAACAAAATCACTTCATAAACTTTATTTACAAAATATACCAAGTAAACAAATTTACAGTTTGTCCATTAAAACTGAACTCCGTTATGATTTCGTCAAGGCAACTTGACGTTTATATTATCTAAAGGGTTCTTTACAATGAGCTCAAAACGTACTGGAGGTCAGTTTACTATTGAAACAGGTATAAACAGAGCAGATTGTGAGATGAACGCGTTTCTATTGGTGGAGATATTCGGTCTTTGTTTAGTCAGCCACTCAGAATGCGAATAAAAAACAAAACACACTTCTTATTGGTTGAGTTCTTCGGCCTTTGTTTAGTCAGCCAATCAGAATGCGAAGAAAAACCAAAAACACAGTGTCCTCTTGTTTTTTTTTTTGGTCGGCGACGTAACGCAAGTCGTACTTCCCTCGTCTCCTGATTGGTTGGTTGTTGAATGGGTTTACGTTTCTGATTCGCTAAGTGTATTTACTTCGCCCCCTGATTGGTTGGTTGTTGAATGGGTTTCGTTTCTGATTGGCTAAGTGTATTTACTTCGCCTCGTGATTGGTCAGTTGTTAATGGGTTTCGTTTCTGATTGGCTAACTGAATCATTGCGTTTAGTTTTCGACAATCATCTGAAATCCGCTCTATCTTAACTATTTAGGTCAAACCTAAGACGCTCTTACTAGCAGTTTTACTAAACAGCATTGACTACCAGCAGTAAGCAAATACAACAAATCACCTCTTTCGAATGTGGCTAGAGAAACGAAATGATAACTAATGTCTCTTTCAAGACAAGCGTCAGCTAAGTGATCATGAGGCACTCGTAATGTTCCCTGTCGAGGAGACCCTCAGAGTAGCGTGGATTCAGGATGAGTACCATTGCTGGGATAACAGTGGGTGTTATATAAATTGGTAAAAAAGGTCGTGATGAAATTGACCGGAATAGGCTATTTGCAGCTTAACAGTCACGTGCTTGTTATTTCGCTACGAGCCTATGAATAGACCTCTAGATTCCAAGGGTAAATCAACCGAACTTGACTGGAGGGCAAACAAACTTTTAGTTGACTTTTTTACGAAATCGCAAATAAATTTTTAACTGATAACGTGGCATATTCGAAGTTAATTGACCAAGTTCTTTATGAGCAGGTAAAAAGATCACAGATCAGATACGTTTCATTTTCTTCTTTTTTAACTCCAGTCAAGAGTGGATTAACAAGAGTTAGAATCTTTCGTACAGCATCTGTCCACATCACAGTCAGAAAAGTGTCTATTTTTAGATTTGAATTTCGCGCGCGAAAGTTTTCGAATGCTCAGGTTCGAATGCTCGTTATACCCAATACACAACAAATAGAGAACATCCTACTTTATCTTTGCGACTTTAAAGGTTTTTCGATTGATCTGCTATTTAATTTTAGGCTGGATCTCACAACTGTTTGCGTGGCGAGAAAGTGGGAACCCTGTGGATGACGAATTTTTGCGGGAATCCTAGTTCTAAAAATAGACACTTTTCTGACTGTGATTCGGGCGTACATAGTAAATATGGAAACTCTTGCTCCAGTACAACCACGTTGACAGACAAACTGCAAAAGGCCTATTCAATGGTAGCGGGACAACGTTGAACTTCACTAGGGTGGGTACCTCAAACTGGGATCCTCAACAGGCAGACGGGAATGTTCGCCACGCCCCATTTTTTTTTATCTTTTTTGCCAAAGAAAAATCCACGAATATAAACATCTTACGCCGGTCTAATCACGAGCCGTTCCTAATGCAAATGAGGAAACTCTATTGTCTAAGTTCATTTGCTTTAGGAACGGCTCATGATGAGATCGGCGTTTGTCCTAGGCATTGAACCCTAAAATCTTGACGAATGGTTCAGGGCTAAAGAACCTTAATCGCATCAATTGCCAACGGCCGTTTTAGGGAATTGTGATGCAGATTTTGTTTCTGTTGGTTATTTGAGATTTCTACATGTAATTCGTCTTCGTATTTCGATCGTACAAAAGGGCAAGGGGTGCATGACTAGACTCTTTCATGTGGGAGACCAAAATACGGCATGGTACACAGGGAATTTCTGCAGAAACCCATCCATGGGAAAAGCTGAATTTCTCAAGGCGCACGCGTGGCATGATTCTGAATTCACAAGGACAGTCATGGAAATTTTAACACTTCCCATTCTTCTACCATGGGAAATTCAACTTTTCCATGGATGAGTTTCTGCAGAGGTTCCCTGTGGTATCACCGCTGTTCTGGCTAGTGGAGAGAACAAGATAGATCCACCCTTCTCTATGACTATCGTGCCTCTGTTTGTGTCGCATCTTTAAACGATGTCTGTTGGGTTAAATGAAAGAGAAAAGATGTTTGAAATGAAAAACAGAAATACTAGGTTTTTGAATTCAACATAGTCAAATGAGGGTACAAATAGTTAATCTGTTAAACCCTATTTTCAATAATACAATTTTGCGCAATTTAGTGAAGAAATTGCTCACAAAGGCAACTTGCTTGTTCAACCAGCCTGTCAGCTGTCCAAAAGTCAACGTTGCACCGGGAAAAATCAGCAGTGACCCTCGAACCAAAACAATACCTTGAAATGAATTTCGACTATTTACCAAATTACTATTGACTTTATTGTACACATTTGTATATTGGTAAGCCCGATTCAGTCCCGTTTGTTGTTTATATGGGCAACCGGCTTGGCCAGAATCCCGGTAAGATTGGACAAAACGTGTCATATAAATGCCAGCTCAAATTAACAGGATTTGCATAGGGAGCCGCGATCTCGGTGGTGCTAACGATTGGTCAAGAAAAAAAACAGGTTGGTTTGGTCGGCAAAACATCCATGTCGGGATGAAATAGCAGGAGTGGCGCTTTCCAATTGCTAATTTCTACTTCGGTCATAAACCCGGTTGGAGTACCAATAGTTCAACCCATTTCGATCGGCGTTCATTTGAACCGGGAGGCGATACAACCTCTAAAGCTTATCCACTCGTTAAAATAGAATGACCAAAGCATTGACTGTACCATTTTATCCCGACTGAAATTTTACGGGATTTTTTGACAAATGGTAAGCACCTCCGGCCAGCTGGATCAACCCTAGAGCAGCATTTGTATGACTGTGAAAAGCGCCGCGGAACCTTCGCGATTCGCGGCACGGAACCTGCAACACCGGTCAAAATTAAATAGTTGTCGCGTCCATCAAGAATAGCCGATTTTGGGTTACCCATCACTAGTAAATTGTGTTTCTCCCTAAGACAATATCACTGGAGCTCCCCTTTCCCTATTTCAATGTTGGAGTTAGCAGTGCTCAAATTGCATACATACGCGACCACAATTTTGTCCCGCATTGTGGCCTGCTGTAGATACCGAATGAAATCGCGTAGTCGCGATCGCGGCGCGGCAATTTACACAGTTATATGAAATCTGCTCTAGTCACTCTTATTACCGATTTAAGCATTTGTTCTGGAATATTTTGTTATTAAGTATACAATATTGGATTGATTTTATTAACAGACAAAACAATGCTTTACATACCTTCGCAAGAACATGCAACCGCCCATGCAATTCCACCAATCCCCGCAGCCAATACCACTGCACCAACCACTACATAAACCACCACTGAATCTGGAAACATGAAAAAGTTCAGAACACTAAGAGGATTCTCACTCTAAGTAATTGACTGTTGCGTGTATACTCACGAGTGTGTTTGGGTAGAGTTTCCTTCTTAACAGTTTTGACCATCGCGGAGATCTCTATGTCCCCACTGGTGTCGGAACGCTAGTCACTTGACACAGATCACGTGAAAAACACGTGATCGCGAAACAGTTCTTGTCAATCAAATACGCCACGTCACATGACTTGCGCGAGCAGCACATGCGCATACAAGTCTTCATAGTCCTACAATAGAAAGTGCAGGTAAAATATTAGGATTCGAAGAGGGTGTCCCGTCTGGGAATAAGGGGCTTGGGGTGGGGTGATAGGCGTTGCTCGCTCATATCATTAAGGGTGTCCCGTCTGGGAATAGGGGGCTTGGGGTGGGCGATAGGCGTTGCTCACTCATTACATTGAAGGGTGTCCCGTCTGGGAATAGGGGGCTTGGGGTGGGTGATGGGCGTTGCTCACTCATAGCATCGAAGGGTGTCACGTCTGGGAATAAGGGTTTTGGGTGGGTGAGTGGTGTTGCTCACTCATAACTTAAAGGGTGTCCCGTCTGGGAATAGGGGCCTGGGGTGGGTGATAGGCGTTGCTCACTCATAACATCGAAGGGTGTCCCGTCTGGGAATAAGGGGCTTGGGTGAGTGAGTGGTGTTGCTCAATCATAACATTAAAGGCTGTCCCGTCTGGGAATAGAGCAGATTTCGTATGACTGTGAAAAGTACCGCCACAAAGTTGTTCCGCGCCGCGACCGTGACCGTACCGCGACTACGAGATTTCATTGGCAATTTCATTCCATCTACAGCAGGCCAGGTTCCGTACCGCCACCGCGACAGTACCGCGCCACTTTTCACAGTCATACGAAATCAGCTCTAAGGGGCTTTGGGTGGGTGATGGGCGTTGCTCACTCATAACATTGAAGGTGTCCCGTCTGGGAATAGGGGGCCTGGGGTGGGTGAACGTAGGCGTTGCTCACTCATCACATTGAAGCGATAAGGATCTGGAGAGTGTTTATCCATAAAAAGTATAAGCATGTTTTGGTAGAGAGTCGTTAGAAGCAAGAGAAAAGCACATTATTATTGGTGTACGTACTTCACTTTGCCAAGATACTTAAAAGTGCCAGCTTCTAGGCCTCCTGCCAGGGTTTTATTTCTGGCGATCAGTCCGCGTAAAATGCTGTCTTCTTTACAGGTAGGATGGTTAACCTCGGTATCTGTTTCCGCCAAGCTGATGCCTGAATAAGGATCGAGAGGGACTATGAGGAACTGGAAGGGACTATAAGGAACTAAATGGGACTATGGGAGGATATTTTATTAAAATATTAGCCGATGAGGATAATCAGACTGATATCTTGGTTGTAAGTCTTCATCATCATCATTCTTCCCTGTTGGCCTATCCATGGCCTTAGGGCACATCTGCTCCGGGAAGCGTCCTCGAAGCAGATGATCGAACCTCGTTTTTGTCCATCATCAGTTCCTGGACTGCACTGGATCTATCTGGAGGAGATCCTCGACCCGTTTCCATGATCTATTGGTGGTCCTTTTATCAAATAGGACTTGTTTTCTGGAGGGCGTCATTCTCCATGCGACAGACGGGCTTATCTCCTGTGTAATAACCTGTGAGTGCGCACGAACTGCGTCACAAAGCTTCCTTTGTTTGGTAGAACGAATCAGGATGAAATTAGAACTGAACACAAAGGTGTCCTCTGGGAATGGTTATTACACCGGAGTTAACCCGACAGACGTGGGCTATGTATTTCAGATATTGAACATGGCAGAAATCCTGGATTGAGTTCGATGGTGCAATGTTCAAATTAGAGAGAACATGTGGGGTATGAGTCTTTTAGCACCCAAGAAATCACGAACTTTTAAAAAAGTTTAACTAGCCTCGATCATGCTGTGAAAAAGACACCACGGTAAAACGCACATGCGCTAAATATTCACTGCCCTGTGAAATTGAAGAAAACTAGATAACAGCGAAACCGGCGAAAAATTATGGTTTAAAGTCAAAATTTTCGCCGGTGCGAGGTGCAAAAGTTCAGAGAAAGACATGATCATATTCTAGCTGCTCCGCAATTTTGGACCTTACGTTCTGTGTCTGGAGCTTACATTTCCCAAATTTCCAAGACAGCACGAGATATTTTTGTTATGAAAGAGCTTCATGCGAATGCTCGAACGTTCAAATCAGCCATCAGCGAGGGTCCTCAAATGGATGTCACCAGAGCCTCCCCTGCGAGGCAACGAGCCGAAGAGCTCTGGGTACGAGAATGCAGTCATACGAAATTCAAACCAGGAACTAAAGTTAAGAGAAACTTAAAGTACATATTAGTAGATGTGCGCATGCGTAAATAGGAGACGTTCCAAATGTACATTTCGCTTGAAAATAGGGATCACTATACTAAACAAAACATCGACATTGATATATGAAAATCGTTTGAAGTTCAACTTTAATGCGCAGCCGCTAACCTCTCAAGACCGGAAAAAAAGTCCCACATGGATGCCAAAACAAGTTATGAGACCTATATATAGGTCCCTCACCGCTTGGTCCCTGAGTCGCAACTGAGCAATTGACCGAATTCCTCCAGGATAGCGCCTGCCAGGGCAGAAATCTCTGGCGTGTCGTAAGGAACGTAAGTCGCCATACGATGCTTTAGCTCTCGGGGAGATGTCTGGATGTATGGTTCTGTTTTTTATTTCTTTGCAAATACAAAGTGCCCACCCGTTCGTTCATCACATTTTTTTTCTATTTTTGGTGTTATTGTTGTTTTGCGCCGTTTATGTAAAAATAAGTTGTTCAAGGCGATCGACATGAATATCGGCGATTTTCTCTTTTCCCTTTCGTAAACAATCGTTGCCTTTTGGAGGGCATTGAATTTTTATTTATATTTCGATTGCCTTGCTAAAGGTTTTTTTAAGTATTGCGCTTTAACGGGATCAACTGTATAGCCTTTATATATCAGCAATACATTGCCAACACGTTCCGCCAATCGTAGATTGAATAGCGCCCTTTGCTCTGTAAACCTATAGACCAAATCGGGTGACAGTGTTGATTCTTTTGGGTGGATACTTTTGTTAGTTCTGCGTGGCTCTGCAAATACACTCGCGCATCAGTCGAGCGAGAGAAAAAGATGACAATTGTAACCACCTAATGGAGTCATCCAATGATCTGAGTTGGGTGGCAACAAAATGTAAACACCGTTAGCCGATTTGGTCTGTCGATCATTGGTTGGTACATTAATAACAATGGAAGACGTCAGCACGAACAGAGCCGCCATTGTTTGTGTTGGAATCACGTGAACACCACGTGCACATCACATGCTTACCTTTATCCATGCCATAGTTCTTACTGACGTACGAGATCTTGGGCTCGAGGTTTGTGGGTTTCGCCATCACGGCTTGACACTGCTTTTCGCTATTACACGAGACAGAGTAGCACCGCTCGCCGAACATGAAGGCCAGGTCGCATGAGGTCGTGTCACAGCACTCTGATACGCATGCGCGCATGGTCCTGGCGTGCCCGCGCTCTACAAATGTCCCTTTCGTGCAAAAAAGGCGAACGAAATTGTGAGAAAATGATACGGGAATTGTTTCCAAACTCTAGGGTCGTCCTCCACAAGCCCTTAGGTTTTTCATGTTTCCTAGCCACTAAACTTGTAAAGCTTTTCTCAAGCTACGCGAAGTTGCGTCGGTGTTCCAGTTTAGCTCGTCCTATGAGAGAGGACATATACACGAAACAACCCAGAGAGACCAGGCAAAGGTAACTGGTCCAGATATCATGTTACCCCCCCCCCCCCCCCCCCCCCCCCCCGCTCCATCCACCACCACTACCAGAATATAGGTCCATGGTACGCTAATATGCTACCCTAACGTCCTTGGAAGGAAGTACACTTTTTAATACAAGGACAATTAATCAGGACAATAACACACGTCTCAGAAATAAACAAGTGAGTTGTTAACTTGCATTCCAAGAACTTTTCAGACTTTTCACACAGTGTCAACTCAAAAGTTGCTCTAAGAATCATTTAATATTCTGTTCTTTTTGGATGCGCTCAATCAACAAGTCGAAAGTAAACATCACACAGCACATCGCATTATTTCATGAACGCAAGAAGGCCTTCATTAACACGCTCCCGGTATGTAGGCCCTCCACGAATATAGCCCCTATAAAAAATATAGGCTCATTGGCCTGTTTTCGGCATTTTACTTTATAACCAGAGAGGGGTTAATAACTTGATGAGTATCCTATCCGCCTTGGTCAATAAAAACAAATAAAAGCTCTCCATTTAGCAACACAAAACCTCCCCAGAACAGGGCTCGAAATTAAGAAATAATCATAGTCGTAATTTTACGCCTTGCACCAACAATATAGGTGTTATTCTTCAAAAACCTAGGCGTAAATCCACTAGAAGAACACTACAAAGACTGATAACACAGTCGTAATTTTACGCCTAAGTCTTAAAAGCTAGGCGTCAAAGGAAAACTTTTAGCCGTATTTACGCCTGTATCGGGCGCAATTTCAAGCCCTGCAAAAGGTCAATTTGAAATCTATAGGCTAATTGGCCTGTTTATGGGATCTTATGGTATAACCAGAGGGGGGTGAATAACTCTGTTAGTGTCCTACCCGCCTTGGTGCCGCCTCGTAAACAAATAAAAGCTCTCCAGATCTATAGGCTAATGGGCCTGTTTATGGGATCTTATGGTATAACCAGAGAGGGGTGAATAACTCTGTTCGTGTCCTACCCGCCTTGGTGCCGCCTCGTAAACAAATAAAAGCTCTCCAGATCTATAGGCTAATTGGCCTGTTTATGGGATCTTATGGTATAACCAGAGAGGGGTGAATAACTCTGTTAGTGTCCTACCCGCCTTGATGCCGCCTCGTAAACAAATAAAAGCTCTCCAGATCTATAGGCTAATGGGCCTGTTTATGGGATCTTATGGTATAACCAGAGAGGGGTGAATAACTCTGTTCGTGTCCTACCCGCCTTGGTGCCGCCTCGTAAACAAATAAAAGCTCTCCAGATCTATAGGCTAATTGGCCTGTTTATGGGATCTTATGGTATAACCAGAGAGGGGTGAATAACTCTGTTCGTGTCCTACCCGCCTTGATGCCGCCTCGTAACGTCACGTTATAAGTGATGCTACTACCAAGACAATGTTCACGAGGGCTGTCCTGGAACGCTGGAAAGAGAAAAGATCAAAAATAAATAAGTTAGTATGTATTACTACAGCTGTAGGCAAAGTTATAACGTTATATGGCTACCACCTTAAATTCCTCTTGCGTTTAAATCGGCTTCATTACCTTAAACTAGGGCACATGTGGAGCGCAACATTGTAGCCGGACCAATAATTATTGTGCTGGGTGTTTCCAGTGAAACAAGTATGAAATATACATGGAAAGCAATAAAAATCCCTGCTTGGCTAACTTCATCCGGAAGTGACGTAAACGGCTGAAAGGAATCCCCTTACCCAATGTCTGTCCATCGGAGCCCGGATTCTTCTTCAAGAAGGACACCGCTGGTGCAAGGTTAAGCCCGGATATACTGGTCCCATACACGGGTTCCGTCCGACACAGCTCCTCGCTATAGCACTGCACCGAATAACAATGATGACCCATCATGAAGGCCACGTCTGAACGCGGTTTATTGCAAGTGATCTCGATACAATCGTCCATGTTGTCGACTTTGCCCATCCGCGTGAAAACCCCACTGTGTAGACCCATTCGTAAGGTGACGTTGTACTTGATGGGCGTGGCTGAGCACGAGTGATGGACGCTGATAGACGGTTTGTGGCTTACAACTGAAAGAGAGAATAGAACCGGTCAGTAACAGTAACTCACTGCACGTTGGAATCTTCGCGCAACATTGTAGCCGGACACATGTTTCCTTCCGGACACATGTTTCCACGCGAGAAACATTGTTGCAGGGCAAATTTTGTAGCCGAGGCACAAAGAAATGTTTCTTCGCAAGACAAGAAACATTTCGTATTTCCGAGAAACACGCGTGCGATGTTTCCTAGTTTAGCCACTCGGGGAGACATAAGGACATAATGCTGCGCGCTACATGTGTCCTAGTTTGTCCATGTGTCCTAATTACTGCCACGAGAAAACATTTAGACTCCGAGTCTCAGGCGTTTTAAAGGCCCATTATCAACCGAGAGCCTTCGCGGTCAATTAGCCAATCAGAGCAGCCGAAAAAAAAATAGACCAATTTGAAAACAAAAGAAAACGGGGCGCAAAGGCTCCCGGTTGATGATACATCTTACGAAACTTCGAAACTTTCAGTCTACTATTCACCACCCCCTACGCCAAGAGATTGCTGCTAATCCATTGCTTATACGTTTAGCAAATTTTTCATCCCCTCTAAAAAAAGCTTCAGCAGTATGGTAAATAAATTTTTAGAAAAACTTAATGTAGATTCTAGTTAAATAGCGAAAGTTGTTAGCCTTTATACAACTATAGCATACATACCAGTCGGGGGTTTTGTGGATTTGGGTTTCTCGCCGCTTTCCGAGGCTGATCCGGAGGAAGATGGTGAGTCCGATACGTATGACGCCGAACCCGAGTTTAGAGGTGCCAGTCCTGAAGTAGCTTTGGAAGATGCACCTTCAGAAAAAAATACAAAATCGCTGTTACTTGGTGTGTCTCTTGTGTCATCATCGCAATGTGTGTTGTAGCCCGCGGTGCGTCGTGGGATAAACTAAGAATAAACCGCTCGTGTTGAAGAATCATTTGGCATAAGCAGGGCACCATCTGCGGCCCAACGCCGCGCTAAATTACAATATTGAATCCTTCCATCGTTATTTTTCAGACAGGTTATATAAACCCCAAAATATCACTCGTATCGAAATTACGTGTTTTTAGTAGCTTATGCACCCAGTCAATTTAGCACGACAGAATAAAGTTCGACGTTTGAACTTAGCCTTACTAAACCATATCAAGACAAAATAAGCAATACATTATTAACCTACCCAGGTATTTCGTCGTGAATGCAATCCGCGGGTAAAACTGTGTCGGTCTCGCATTACGGGTGCGGCAAGACTCCAAGCTACTACAAGCCACCGAGTAACAATCATCCTCAATCATGAAGGCGAGATCGCAATCCGCCCTCTTGCAGCACGACTGCATGCATAGATCCATTGTGGTAGCTTTACCATTGTCCGTGAAAACACCAGCATTTATCCCTCCAATCAGAGTGTGATTAAACAGTACATCACCGTTCCAGCAGACCTTTGAGGGGGGCGTCGATCCCTGGGCGTCGTCTGAGGCACTCCCCTCGGGCTTTGTCTCGTTCACAGCTACAATAGGTTGGATATTGTGAGAATGATGTCCCGTAAGCTGTTTTACGTTGCTTGTTGTTTAGACCCCTGCTTGTCGCCTGTTGTTGAGTGCTCGATAGTAGTATAAGGTAACCCAAGTTGGGGCAAATTTTGGGGGTTCGTCGTATGCGTGAAGTTAGGTTTTCCAGTCTGCAATATCCTGTCAATATTACTCTCGTACTTCGCACCTGGCTGTTTGTTTACTGGCAAGGCAGTTTTTGAAGTCTGCGGTTCAGTCTCTGTCGCATTTTGTTGTCCAGTCAGAACCCTAAGGGGGCTACTGTAGGGCTGAGATTTGCTACCTTTACTTGGAAATCCCCCATCAGATTCGCGCGCGCTTTCATGTTCGGCGTAAAGTAGTTTTATTGGCGTCAGCATGCTCTGAAAGTTGGTTTCTCCCGCTATTGTCGTGTTAACTATCTGGGGATCACCCTGGGAGTTTCCCAGTGTAGTATGACCTTGAAAGTTTGAGTCCGTAACAGGAAGTAGTGGACTCAAAACTACAGCGCTTCCATTACTAAGTCTGTCTTTCCCCAATATATGGGCACGTATGCCAGCAGACGATATGGCATCCCCTGACGCTGCAGAATTACGCGACGTATTAATTTGGAGCCGTAATAGTTTAGTGTCATGACGCAATACATTTGCAAGTAAAGCGTTATCGTGATCCGTCAAGGGTCCTGCCATTTTTAATGCAGTTAATAGTTTAAGCCGACTCAGTTCAAGGTCGTCATGTTCGCTATCGTGCGTATTATTGATACTGTTACCATCTGTCGTGTCTGTTCTGTTGTCCGCAATCTCCACCATTTTAGGTGCGTCGTCACCTACGCTATGCACTCCACCTCTGTCGCCTTCGTGTTTGTTTGTCGGTTTACTCTCCGTTCCTTGTTGACGTCCTTGCTGTTTGCTATGTCGAGTCGTTTTGTCTCGTCTCTCATTTATTTCCCTTGTTGTAGCTAAGCGAAAATGATAAAATGTTTAGCAATCATCAATTAAAATACTTAGCGTCTGTCAGGGAAACGGTTGTGATTGGCTGATTTATTTTCCCGCCACTTTTGGCGCGCGTGCGTGCACCACAGGAAGCCCGCAACAGGACACTTTGCTGAGCTCCGGATTTGAAGATTACGGAGCAGTTCAAACACGGACCTATGGTGGCGCTACCGAGAAGCGCGCACGTCCAAAAGTTTTCAATTTGTTCTGTTCACCGGTGCAAACTGAAAATCCCATCCTTCTCTTACCTTGTTCTAAATCAAGACCTTTCCCATTGTGATAAACATATGCGACCTGTGGTTTATATTTCCCAGGATTCCTCGCGGGTCTGGTCCTGCATAGGCTGTTGCTAAGGCAACTGACACCATAGCACTCGTCCTCTAACATGAACGCCACGTCACACGTCTCTTTATCGCAACATTTCCTTATGCACTCGTGCATGTCGGTCATCTGGCCAAGGTCGTCGAATTTGCCAGCGTGAATTCCACCCAGAAGTGTAACGCCAGTGTGGGTTTCACTTTTATGGCACTTGTGTTGACTTTCAACTAGAAATAAGAAATTTATGGTGGCTCAATACGACAATTTTCACCTTTGATTTGAAAAGCAAAGCTGACAGTCATTCGACTATTATTCAATCGTGAATTGTCCAGCAAGAATTTCGCCTAGAAGTGTATAATGGCGGATCCAGAGTTTTGTTTATGTGGGTTGCACAATATATAATAAAATATATGGCAAAAAATCTGTCTCCACTAAAATGTTTCAAACATTTCCTTTAAAATATCAACTCAAAAGGGGCGCCTAATGCATCCCACTTAAATATAGATAAAATCTGCAACTGACACCGATTTTCGCACTTTATTAGATGTCTCTATACAGCAATTTGGTTAGAGTAAAACCCCGCATATATATCCATATTTTTCTGGGTTAGGCTCAATAATTTCAGCTAATTTCTTGTATGATTACTGTAAGGTTCTTATAAAATAGGTGTCTAAAATGGGAAAATTTAGCCTAGCTGGTTCCTGATTTCAGGATCTTATATGCGGGTTTTTACTGTATCTCCTACATGCCAATTCTGCTGAAAACAGATGCTAATTAACAGTCAAGCAATGTTCACCCTCATAGCGGGTCTAGTGGTGGACGAGAGTAGTAGTTACTTGATTCTGACAAAGTCTTTTCTCTCCCCCAACACAGCTCTCTATGTGAAAACCAATCTTTAGTTTATAAATAGGGTGTCAATTCTAGACATTTTTAAATAGAATTCCAAAAGGCTTCACCCAAGGCCACATCTTCGAAACAACAAGTTCGCTAACTTCTGGAAGATGCGGAGGGGTTTAAGGATTCATGTGAGGGTTGTCAACTCACGAACCGATCAAAAGCAAATTTTTGTCTGCCCCGGCCGGAAGTCGACCCCGGACCACAGGCCAACGCCGTAATGCTGAGCCAGCCATGCTTCCCACTTCAACACATCGATTGCATTACAGCTGTTTTGAGAATTCTGCGAACTCTCGAGATCGATTTCCAACCGACAAACCGCTTTCTGGCTTCCGATAGTTTGATTGACGGAAGCCAGAACGCCACTGGAAGTCGAACGCGAGAGTTCGCAGAATACTCAAAACAGTTGTAAATCTTTACCTGAGGCAAAAATCTTTCTGTGTGTCACAAACACAATTTTGGGATTGTAGAACGCAGAAAACGCAGGCTTGGTCACGCATAACAAACGCGATTTACAGCCGACCGCAAAGCACTGCGGGCCCAACATGAACGCGAGGTCACACTCGGGTTGCCGTCCACATGCGCTAATACATTGATGGATATTATCCATTTTACCCTTGTCCATAAACTCGCCGGAGTTAATACCATATTTCAGTGTTACATTGTTATGAATCTGACCAGCAGTGTACTGTATACGTTTCGGCTTGCCATTGCTCATTGTTACGAAGTCTTCTTGCATGCTCGGCGCACCTTCGGCGCTGCCCGAGGTGTTTTCGGGGGGTGCCGACTGGCGTTCGGGTTTTGATAGGTTTTGCTTTGCTTCGCCTACGTCTGTTTCGGAATTATTCGCAGGAGGTGCTGATGTATCCTCAGTGAATTTTCCTGCAGCAAATAGTAACTTACAGTGTGAATACATCTGATGTCTCACCAGCTGATTTCTGGCTTTCAAATTAGCGCAAGCGCAAAATGAACATTGATTAGTTGCTCGCGCGCACTAAACACTAAACGGAAGCACACCCGCAAGAGAAGGTAATGTCTCGAGTTTCTTGCGCTTGCGTCTGCGTTTGCCAGGGCTTGAATTAAGAAATAATCATAGTCGTAGTTTGACGCCTTGTACGAACATTATTGGCGTAAGTCATCAAAAATCTAGGCGTAAATTCACTAGGAGAACACTATAGAAACTGAAAACACAGTTATTATTTTATGCCTCAGTCTAAAAAGTTAGGCGTATTTACACGTGTATCGGGCGCAATTTCAAGCCCTGTTCGCGCCTGCGTACAAGTGGGAACCAGCCTTAAATGATGATAACATACCTATCAATCGATAAACACTGTTCGCGTAAGGTCCGCCAATTCTACCCCGACAACCACGTGACAAACCGAAGGTCTTAAAGTCACTCTCGGCGCTGGGACCACTGAAGCACTCGCCGCCATCTTGGATTGCGAAAACTGAGTAGCCTCGTTCCCGTGCCACGCCTGCGCACTTGGTGACAGGGTCTGCACGTGATTGGTAGAAATCATCTAGACGGGGGTCTGAGTGTTCAATACCGTGCAATGCACGCTTGGAAGAATCTTTCCAGCAACCAATAGCTGTATAGGACGCTATGGAAAAAAATATGAACAAAGCCATCACTTGATGCACTCTTGCCCGTGTCAGCGACTCCTTTGTTATTGTTTTCGTTCGATATTAGAAGATGAATTACGTGTAGAAACCCCTCTTAATAAACATCTAAAAACAAAGTTTCAGATTTGATTTACCAAATTCAATCGAGACCATTGCTCTATATTCTCTAAATCAGCCGATGGATATGGATTCTTTTTCCGACTTAATGTCTTGCTATGCTCTCAAAATGGGGGCTGACACAGGCTCTATAAGATAAGTAAACGATTGTTTATATTCCTTTCAACTTGGACTAGTTATACTTGCACGGATCTGTTAAAGTCGGACTATCTGAATCATTACCTACATCAAGAATTGATTATCAAAAATCCCCGACACGGTTTTTCTAGTTTGCACCTGTTTGACAAAAAAACCGTCGGGCTGCGAAAACGGGACAAAAAACGCGCGTGTATAACTTGCCAATTTTAAATCAATGGGTTTGCAAGGGAGCTCGCCGAATTTGCGCGGCGCTTCGCTTCTTTCACAAGGACAGAACCCCAAAGGGGTTCTGTAAACATAAGGTACAGATATACGTTTGGAAATGTTGCGCCGGAATTGAGGCTACAAAACTAACAGAGGTGTCATTGTAAAGCTAAAAGAAAGAATGAAGTTTTTGGACGTATAAACTATTTAGTGAAATTTATTGCCAAACTCAAGATTTGGGGCCGCAAACAAAAGAGCAGTGCGTTTGCTGTAAGCTGTAAGCAAGGTATTTGGAACCAAAGAAACACGACCGCTCTAAACCGAATTATAATAGCAAATATTAAATGTTCCAAAAAACGTGTGCAGGATTTTTGATTTTCTTTTCCGAATCGATTTTAAAGTAATATTCCAGTAAGTTATAAGTTAACTTTAGACGTGATAAAAGGCACTTCTAGTGCTGGTCTTGCAAAAACAAAATGGCTTACAAACATGAAATGTCTTGTTACGCTCGTGTTGACAATCTACACTCTAGTCTTACCGTCTGAGTTCATCCTGTAGACGTCGTTAGCGAGCGCCCCGCCTTTCCCCTCCTTGCAGTCCGAAGACTCTCCAAACATGTTAAACGTTTTCTCGGCCTTAGGGCCGCCCATGCACGCCCCGCCTTTCTGGATAGCGAACACTGCAAGCAAGAACAAAATCGGCAGTGTTCACGATGTTGCGCACGCAACTAAAGCCGTCTTTGCCAGAACAAGTCGGAACGGCTCAAGGGTATTGTTCTCACAACATCGTGAAAACAGTGAATTGAAAGATGGAGGAATCAGATTTTTTTAGTCTACAAAGCCCTGGGAAGTGAACTCTGAGCTATGAATGCCTAGTCGAATTTGCCTTGTCGACACCAGAAAGCTATGCAAACCCTAAGCAAAATCAAAACACTCGAAATGGCGGATTGCCATTCCACTCCTCAGTCATTAATTTTATGCGATGTATTTGACCTAGTTTCTGAGCATGAAATCTTAGAACCAGCTCAAATACATTGTATGTGCCGCGATATGAAATATATATGGTGAAAGGTCGACAAACAGCTTAAAATGTTTTTATTTAATTCCGATATCCAGCTAAGCACAATACCTGGTTCGCGGATTTTCATATTTTAGTCTGCGATATGAAATGCTCAGAAAGCAGGTCAAACTGGAAACGGTCGGCGCGGCAATTGTCCCTTTCGTAAACGGTCGTTGCCTTTTGGACGGCATCGACCGTTCACAGAAATGGCAACGACCGTTATAAAAGGCATCGACCGTTTACGAAAGGGAAACTAGCGTCGGCGCGGAAGCGGCTGCGTTGGAGCCTACGCTCAGCGTTACCTTTATAATCATGTTTTGCCGAGACGCTTGCGCAAGAGTCTATCGGTTTGGTTCTGGTGCGGTAGGTTTGGGTGAGGTCAGAGTCGGTGCCCTCCAGGGACGGAATGGCTACCGCGTCCGAGTCGCGCCAGCAACCGAGATATGCGAACTTCTCGTCAGCTATCACATGAAAAGAATGTACATGATTAAGAGGAGGAGGAGTTAAAAAAACGGGCTCTCTCCTGTTTGCATATCAGCGTAAGATTTACTAGTCAATGTTTAGGAAGCAATAAGGAGGTTCCCATGACAACAATGTCACGCGGGAACCCCCAGCACCATTCACTCTGATTTCTCAGTGGAAATTATACATACCCATTGGAAGTGGGAGGGAGCGAACAAAAAAAACGATAGTGCCTCTCAGTCACACAACGGGCGCTATGCAAGCGATTTCCACAAACATCACTCAGAGGTTTTGCAAAAGCTACCGGGCGCTTAGATGTCTGATTCAGGGAACGCCTTGAAAACACAATTACTGCGGTTCATTGTCTAAGTAATTTTCAAAGCGTTCTCTGAAAAAAAAAAACATCTAAGCAACCAGGTAGTTTTTGCAAAACCTCTGAGTGGTAATTAGTTGATCGAAGGAAGCTTCTAAAACACTGATTGACTGTTGCTTTCACAGAGTTCGCCGAATAGTCCAGTTTCGAATTCTCTAATCTACCGCTGAATAGGCATCAAAGGCGCATAAATACAGTGTGAGCCTCGATTTGAACCGAAAGTTGCGAATACCAACGAGTCCATAAAGTTTTGTCTATTGTCTCCATTCAAGCTTCATCAGTTTCTCGTTGGTATTCACAACTTTTTCGGCCTCGAATTGAGGCTCCCACTGTATTTATGCGCCGTCGATGCCTATTCAGCGGTAGAGTAGAGAATTCGAAACTGGACTATTATCAAACCCGCAGGAAAACAATTTTAAAGGGACGTGGAACACCCTTGCTTTTACCGCGACGGCCTTCGTTAAAATGGCATAATTTGGCGAATAATGGTTCTATCATAACTGATACCTCATTTTAAAGCGTATATCGTGGGCTCCACTATGGTCTATTTTATTTTACAAAACCCAGATTTTTTACGGAGTTCCCTTTCCGGTTTGGTCAGGTGGTAAAACGCGCAGCATCGCTCTTCAACTCGTTTTGCAACAATATTGCGCGACAAGTTGAGCGATTTTGTTGCCCGTTTCACCTCGCCTTTAATATGAGACCAGGCTTACCTGAGACTCGTTCATCCGGTGGGCTCCAATTGACGTACGCTAGTTTAGGATGGTAATAATCCGAGAGAGCCGACTTCACTTTACACGAATCATAATCCTTACACGCCACCAGAAAGCAGTTCGAGCGGATTGTAAACGCAACGTTACAAGTTTCTTCGGCGCAGCAGTAAGCACTGCATTCCTCCATGCTTCGCACCATCCCCCTGTCGGTAAATTTACCAGACCTCACCCCACCCACCAGGGTGACATTGTGTAGAGTGAGAGAGACGTTGAATGGCTTGCAAGCTGCTTTGTCTGCTTGGGCGATCTTTTTGGGAGGTTCTGTTAGAAAGAGAGTAGAAAGTTTATCGACGGCATAACAACTAGGCATTAGACCAAGCCATGCCAGTAAAATAAGACCTACTAGAGTCAGTTGACTATTAACTAACAATTATTACAAGTAAAGCTCCTTCAGTGGCGGATGCAGACCCTTTACACAAGGGGATGGCTAGTACAAAGGATATAATACAGATTCATACAAAGGAGGTGGCTAATCTAAAGGTTATACCAGAAATATGAGACCCCTGGATCCGCCCTAGTCCTTATTTAAGTAATGGTCTGTATAAGAACTAACCGAGCCAACGGCAGAGCATGCTGGAATGCAATTATTTTCTATAGAAAATATCGGCGATTTCATTGGCTTAGACACAAAAATTGGTAAAATTATCATGTAAAAAAGACTTTTCTCAGGATGTATGGTAAGATATAAGCAAATGTGGTACTCATATACAGGATGACGATTTTTAAAGACTTCGTATATGGGGAACCTAGCGTAAAATAGTGATTCTCTTTCCTTTGTTTGTCTTTAATGTGATTGGTCTGGAGTGTTTATCGATATTTTTTCTCAAGCAATTCGAAATCTATAATTTTTTCACATGTATTATGTTACTAGTCATGACAACTATATGTGGTAAAAAAAGGGACACATCCTATGTGGGGAACCCTGAATGCTGTATAACAATGGAGTTCCGTACCGCAATCACGACCGTGTCGTGGAACTTTTCACAATCATACGAAATCCGCTCTATTATTTATAATCGATAGATATTGACTCCAGCCAATTTAGGTTAGAGGAATTAATTGTTAATATTTTACTCATACTGTCAATAGACTTTTCAGCAACTTTTGTTAGCTCGAGCAACATAAGTTCTTCGACTACCACTAAAGCACCCGATCAACACGTTCGAATGCGATCGGTTCGAAATCGCAATTCTTTCGGTACATCTTCAGGACACATTCGGACGCGCTTAGATAAATTTGGTGTGTCAGGATCCCAGCTATAAATGTATTTTGAGAGTTTAGAATAACAATAGTAGAAATGTCAAAAGGATGCACAATTTGCAGGTGCACGTGTCTTACTTTATGACTGGTGTCTATATCGTTAGCCTGAGTTAACACTGACGTCCACTCAAAATCCAACGATTTGAGTGAGAATCGTTTGATTTTGAGGGGGCGTCTGTTTACTCAGGCTACTATATTGTGGACAAAGACACCAAAATATCGCAAATTTTTGGACAAGAAAGAAATTTAGGCCACGTTTGAGCAACTTGACGAGAAAATATATTTAAGACAGATTTTACCAGGATTCGAGCAATTTTGTCAAAAATCCAGTTACTCAAAACTTTAGAACCCCTTGGCTTTATTTGGGGTTGATTTGGAAGAACTGCATATAAGGAATAACCTGGGTTAGTTCCGCCATGAAATTCGTACGGAAAGCGGAGATATTAACTTTCAAAGTATACCACCTCGGAGTACAATAATAGGAAAACAAGCGCAATTCCTTCCAAATCCCTATACTTTTGTATCTAACTCGAGTTACTTTCAAACCTTTCAAAAGATGCTAAAATAAAGCCAATAGGTTTTGTACTTTCTAGGAACCTGATTATTGGCCACACTTTGCTCGAATCACTAAAACAATCTGTCTTAAATATTGTGGCTAGACCTAACTGCCATCAATCAGAGTTTACCTGCTATGGGCTTGTTGCCTCCTCGGTAAATATACGCCAGGGTGGGGCGGTACGGGGAGGGTTTTGCGCGCTTCATGGCGCACCCAGCCTTGCTTTTACATTCCACGCTGTAGCAGTTATTTTGAATCATGAACGCTACGTTACACTTGTCGTCATGACAACAGTGACGTATGCAGTCGTCCATACTATCCATGTGGCCATAGGTGAGGAATCTTCCCGCCTTGATACCCCCACAAGGGTCACATTTCGGCTAATTTCCGTGTGGTGGCATTTCGACACCTTGGGAGGAGGGCTGGTGGGGTTGAACAGGACGGCCTCGTCGTTGAGTGGCTTGTCTTCCTCTGTATTATAATCATTAGAGATTTCAGATTTCAGATCACTGTCGTGATCTAATTGCGTTTGCGATTGGTTTGCTTTCTCATTGGCTGCTTATTTCTATCAACCAATCAAATTGTGAACTAATTACAAGCAAGGAATTACTAGCCAATCAAATTTGAGAGCAATTGTGTGGATTGGCAGGGCTGGAAACCATTCAGTAGCAAGTTGTAATTAATCGTGTTTCTGATTGGCTAGTGAATACACAATTGCGTTTACTTTCAAGACGGTCATCTGAAATCGACTCTAAAAGATTCTAGATTAGAATCTCTTTCGTTTGGTTCACCTGCCAGTATAACTGAACTGCTAGCAGAACTTTATAGGTTATTTTATTATAAAAATACAGCACATTAGGAAACATAAGTTGAGCATTAGGAAATACCAGGCTGGCGTTCTCTTTTAAGGGGCGAAATTGTGCATTCTCTTACCCAGAGCTCCCCGGCTCGTCACCTCGCGGGGGGAGACTCTAGGTGACAGCCATTGACGCATGCGCGAGATTTAATACAAAGCCGTTGAGAGAAACAACTTTCTGCGCATGCTCCAACGTTCAAAATCAGCCAATCAGCGGAGGCCCTTAAATGGTCGCCGCCAGAGCCTCCTCTGCGAGGTGTCTTTGAAGCTGCGTGTTACAAATGTGGTAATGTTTGTGGAGCGCAATAACGTGTTGTAAATCTAAATGTCGGAGACCGACTCCCTTCACTTGCAGCTCGTTTGCTGAATAGGCGGATTTATTGTGACGTCAGTGTTTACATATTTCAAGCATCCGTGTAAATCAGCAAGCGTAACAGAGCTACAAAAGAATTGTTCTGAATTTCAATAGCGTCTGGTGAATGAAGCGTAATTAGAAAGTTTTACGTTCATCATTCAAATTATGAGCGCATGGCGATAAGTTCAATTTACAGAAAACATGAGGGGTAATGAGCTTCTTGCCACCCAAGCAATTCAAGGCTATCGAAAATGCCTCTTTGCTCTTGGAAAATGTAACAAAGATGTTCGGGAGATGAAATACTTAGTATTCCTAAGAACTTATTGACGTTTACGTTCGTTTTGGAGGCTCTACGCAGGTTTTTAACAATGAGTGGATTGCTGTGTGGCAAACGGTTCATTAGCCCACATATTTTCACCAAAATGAACATTAACTACGTCGTTACAGCTGAATGTTAAACCTTTAAATTTTCAGAGTAGGTTTCATTTGCTGTCCGCTATTCATATTCAGTGTTGATTATTTGATTATTTTCGAGCTCCTTCAAACATTCTGAATCTAGACCCTGCTTATGCAAATGAGCCCAAACGGCGCAACTGGCAGCCAAGCGCCAAGCGGTCATCAGCACAGACACTGTTCACTACCAGAGGGTTTATTACATCCTCAGTTGTTCTTTTAACGTTCCATCTCATGAAACTTGGAAGGGTAGGAAGGCGAGACCCACCATAATATGAACCCGTTTCGACCAAGACCCGAAGAGCCGAAGAGAAAGAAAATGCCCTCTGTCCAGGGATTTGATAACAGGAGTTGATACAGTAACACAGCGGCGAGAGGTCAGTGCTGTGACGCTAAACCAACTGTACTTCTCAAACTATAACTCATGGTCGTTTCAGCCCATTTATATGTTTCTGAAACCCACAAATTAAGTAGCGCTCCGTCTTAGAACTATATCTATATATATCTATAGCGGAAACAATAGGGCCGCGGAAACAGTGGTCGTCTAGTGATGCTCACACTCGATTTTCTTCTTTAACCAACGAAATGCTATGAAATATCCGGAAGACCTATTCGGAAAGAATTCAGCACTGCAAACGAAGTATTTCGCTACGAAATCGGTCAAAAACAAATTTCAACCAATCAGAAGGCCAGGATTTGTTGACTAAGCCAATTATTTTTTTAGAAATTTAGCAATTTAAAATTTACACAAAGCATAACTCAAATTCCCCATAGCCGTTCACGCTATCGTTCTTGGACGGAGCGCTACTTAAAATAATTACCGTTTGGTCCGTCCTTTTTGTCTCGGTGCCTGAGGAAGACTATTGTCGGGTTCATACCAGAGGGCCTTGCTTTCTTAGCGCGACACAGGTTCTCACTATAACAGTCCACCAGGTAACAGCTCGAGCTGATCATGAACGCTAGGTCACATGACTTTCGCAGGCAGCACTGCCTCGTGCACAAGTCGAGGTCGTGGATGTCGGGAGCCTCGCTGAAGACCCCGGACTTCATCCCCGCCACTAAAGTGACGTTGTATTCTGGAGTCGAGACAGAGCATTTTGGACTCTCTACCGGTCGGTCGGGACGATCTTGTTTCTTCGTCTCACGGTTTGTTTCTGTGGTAAGAAGACGAAGATGGAAAGAAGAAGACGGAGAAGATCACAATCAAGTTACAATGAGACAAATACTTCCAACATGCAAGGCAACACGCATGATTTTTTAAAGTGAAAATACTCTAACCGTGAACGCTCTGATATTATTCAGAGGCTCTTTATTTCTGCCTTGTTTTTTCATTATTCAGGTACCAACGTATCAAAACCTGGATGTGCTCTATCGTTTAACATTTATCCCCCGTCCCCCTTTTTTTGCTGGGCTCCTTGAAATGAATTTATATGAAAGGGCCAACATTGATTCGAGGAAAGTGAGAGAAATGTCTTCTTATAGGTATTGTAGGGCAACGACAGTTAATTCTCAATAAATGGGGGGGATGGGTCCACAAATGATACATTTTGTCAACTCATTTGTCCAAGGTTGTAGCTCTTTCCCCAAAGCTAAACGACTGATAACGTACCAGCCTTATAGGTCAAATGAAATCCTTTCCCCTCCCCTTCTGGGTGCTAGTGAAGTGCAGCCAGAGTGCTGGTCCTTTGGACCTCATTATCTTTGGACTGTTGAGCCCACAAAACGCGCCTATCTCTTTGGCACTCGCATTATTGCCGTCATGGATAACCAGTTTGGACTTGTCACAGTTGCCGTCCTCTTGGAGGTTGAAAGAGTTAAAATTGAGAACAATGGAGTCCGATGCATCCACCTGGATGTGCCACGTGCACGACTGGTTGCCATGGTAACCCGCGGGCCACTGGGGCGTGTCGATGACGCCTTCACTAGTACGAAGGGTTCCACCACAAACTGGGAAACAAGAAATCAGGAAAGATGAAGCAGTGGCGCAAATCGATCCGTTTTATGATCAAAACATGATACGATACATAGCAATTGAATTTTGAGTATTTGATAACCACAACAAATGTTGTTACTCAAGTCGGATACACGGTCTTTAGAGTTATTTTCAGGTGAGTGTCGGAAGTAAATCAGACTTAGCCCTGGCCAAACGAAACGCAAGTTCACGCAAGTCGATGCAAGTTGTGACTTGCACAGACTTGTGTTCACTTATGTTGAGGTGGCCAAACGAGAACTTTTGATGCAAGTTGAGTGTTTTGGTACTTTGCGCGCGCTAATGACGACATGATCACGCCACTTTCGAACACAGAGGGCGTGCTCAAGCTAGTGTTTTTCTTGGTAAAAAAGAAAAGAAAAATAAAGAAATCTGACTCACTTTTTTTGTAAATAACAGCTAAAAATATAAGTGCAATATTTCATGACTCGGAAACTTGCATCAACTTGCGTACACGTGCGATGTGGTGGCCAAACGAGACGCAAGTTGTCGTAAGTTGCGTGAAAATTTGAACATGTTGAAACTCGACGCAAGTGAACACAAGTCATCGCAAGTTGGTGGCAAAAAGAGCGCAAGTCGACGCAAGTAGAAAAACTTGCGTCGACTTGCGTGAACTTGCGTTTCCTTTGGCCAGGGCACAGGGAGCTCACCCTTCCGGTAAAATAAAAAATAAATGTGTATTTTGATATTTTCTTCTCTGTTCTTTTTTCTGTCAATGGGAGTCCTGTGTATTGTTTTACCTCTTGGACCCTAGGGAACGATAATTACGTCATGCTACTTTCTGATTGGCCACTAACAGTAATTTTCACTACAAAGGAATCATTGACCTTCACAACCTAGTGAATACTAGCAAGGTAGGTTGTGAAGGTCAATGATTCCTTTGTAATGAAAATTACTGTTAGTGGCCAATCAGAAAGTAGCATGACGTAATCTCGTTCCCTCGGGTCCAAGAGGTTAAACAATACACAGGACTCCCATTGACAGAAAAAAGAACAGAGAAGAAAATATCAAAATAACACATTTATTTTTTATTTTACCGGAAGGGTGAGCTCCCTGTGGCCAGGGCTTTACTTTTTGTACATTTTCTTTGCGTTTCGATTGGTTGAGCAGCGCGACTTTGATTCTCCTAGCCAATCAGATTGCAACCAAAAACCAAGCAAATAATTACTTGCATTTAGTTTTCTTGTTCATAAAAACGCAAGTTTTCAATGGGTTTCTGCCACTCAGTGATGTTACCTTTTGTATAGTCACACTTGTTGATAAGATCTTTGATCTCGGAGTGCCCCAGAGCTTTATCATAGATCCTAAACTCATCAATAGATCCATCCAGGTAGGAACCGTTTTCTCGCCGACCGACGTTCACGTGATCATCCCAATTTTGTGACAGCTGACCAATCCCGTGCGCCTGAGAAATCACGTGACCGTTTATGAAGACTTTAGCAATGTGCGTATCGTCGTCGTAGGTCCCAGTCACGTGGGTCCATTTGTTAGCGTCAATAGCAGGATCTGCGTTACAATAGTAGAAGAATCAGTAGCCCATCAACAGGAGCCTCCATCTACTCCACTAGGTCTAGCCATATGCACGGGAGTAGAAGAATCCATCTAGACTGAGTATCCAGGGGTGGTGAAGGAGATGACATTTCACCTTTTTCAGCAAATCTCTCACATTAAAAGTCACCCCATTCTTCTCGTATGTCTGCTTTAAGCTTTGTAATAGTCACCCCCCTTGTAAAATTCTTGGATCCGAGCTAGGTATTTCAATTTACCAGTGAAAATTGCTGAAAGTCAGAATATGGGGTTCAACACCCGCGTAACCATAGCAAATAACTTTGCAGGGATTCAAAATCTACAATCTTCAAAATCTACTCCTGTACTAAGCGGCGGTGGTGGAACTAGAGCAGATTTCGTATGACTATGAAAAGTGCCGCGACACGGCACGGTACTGTCGCGGTGGCGGTACCGAACCTGGCCTGCTGTAGATACCGAATGAAATCACTTAGTCGCGGCGCGGTCACGGTCGCGGAGCGGTACAACTTTGTCGCGGAACTTTTCACAGTCATACGAAATCTGCTCTAAGTCCTGTGACTACTTGGCGACCACTTTTATAGCGCAGCTCCTGACCGGCCGAAGGCCGCAGAGCGGAGCACCATAAGTATCGCAGGAAAATACAATAGGTCAAAGTGTAACTCAGATAAACGATCGACTTTGTTGTTGATGGTTCAGCGGTATTCTTATGAGTACCGTAGGCGCGTCCGTGCGTGTCTGCCTGCCAGTATACCACAGGCAACCCCCAAACCGTCTCTCATTTTGGCGAGAAAATACTTCGCCCCTGTTAAAGAATATGTAACCGGAAGCTCCGATTTTAGCCAGTGACTCAATCTATATATTCATTATTAGGAGGCAACTAGTGGTAGGCAATAAAACAGATAATTCCGGGCCTTGTAGATGTCGTATTCACTCGGGTCATGTAGAACCTATCGAAAGGCCTAACCCTATAGGATCGCTACACCACAGTAAAAACAATGGAAACACAAGAAAAGAACGAGAATACAATAGAATAATGAGATGTAGCAAGCCAATAGCGTTAGATCTTACGAGCAGCTGCTACATAACCGATTCACTCACCTGTCTTGACGTTGAACACGACCTTGTTGTGGTTGCTATGATACCAAACGACGGCACCATCTTTAACATCCAAGTGGTACTGACTTCCTATGGGAGTTTCGTGATTGGTTGACCTCGTCACGTGATTGCTGCCAGTCTCGAAGATCGTATGCATGCCTTGGATATCGTCCAACCGTATCCACGTTGCTATGGTGATTGCATCACGAGGCTTGAACTGTGCAAAAAATCGTATTCCATTAGTTTTTAATATACTTGATGGCTACTAAATTTTAACATAGTTAATGGACTGGAATCATTTTAGCCATAGATATCGTCCAATCGTATCCATGTTGCTATGGTGATTGCATCACGAGATTTGAACTGTGCAAAGCAGCGTATTCCATTAGTTTTTATAGGCCCATAAGCGCCCAAGCTGCATTGCAGGAGGACAAGAAAAAAGCGCAGTTGATGCGCAGTTGATGAAAATTTTCAGTTTCAACTTGTGAAATGTGAAGAACCCCTTTGGAACCGTCAGTATCAGCCAATTACAGCTGTTGAATAAAAATAGATCCAATTAAAAACAAAGCGCAAATGTTCCCGGTTTACTATGGGCCTTTGATATACTTGATGATGACTGTACTAAATTTTAGCATAGTTAATGAACTAGAATTCTTTTGGCCATAGGTTTTAGGAAATATTACATCCCAAACCTCACCCGTATTGTATGCCCATCCAATACAACCGCGCTTCCATTGCGCATGTGCGCTACATCACCACACAAGCCGGGACTCTTAGCAATCTTTGAGCGTCGGTCAATATCAAGTGTATCTGCGTCGAAGTTCAAATAAACAACCAATCCAGTGCCTGGGATTCCGTCACGTGACTTGTGACTTTCCTCGTGTGGTGGTAATGAGCTGTTGTGAGACGTGTCACGTGATGTGTCACGTGACGTGTAGAGTTCTGCTCGCATACAGATGCTGTCCCCGTTCCAGGTTTGTGGGTGAATTCTTATATACTGTGCTGTGATTGGTTGATCTAAGGAGTTTGTTACAATCGAGTCTTCGTCACGATTGGCTTGGAAAATCTGAAGCATAGAAAAGGGTGATTAAAATCACAGTCACACGTGGCGAATAGCATCATGTATTAAACTAGACCGGTTCTTGGGTTACTAGATGCGACCTCTTTCTCCTTTCCCGCCACTACAGGTCATGTGGCCGCCCCGATATATAGGAAATAAGATTCTATAAATAGCACAAATTCAACTGTGATGGGGGCATTCTTAGGTTAACACTCCAGAAAGGGACTCCTGGTACAAGAGTATGTCAGAATAACCTTAGTGTGTCCATTCTCCGTGTACTCCGCCCAAATCCTGCCATCATTACTAAACTCTAGCGTGTATGACGTCACCCAAATCGGCAGCTCCGGTATCCCCTGAGTGGCCACGCCGCATATATGGCTGCGCTGGCCTAGGTCGACCTGAAGGTACTGGGATTTGTCCACGTGATCTCGCCCTGCGCACCACGCACCGGCAGCACCTGAGGACAACAAAAGGTGATTAGCAATTCATGAGTAATTCACTATCCAATCAATGCGATATCAATTGAACAACAAACCAATCAGAGAGCAAGGTGATCCGCAGTCTCTTTTTCGCGAGCAAAGTGCAGCACAAGTAATTGTGTACTTTTTTCTCTACGCAATCTGATTGGCTGAAGGATCAAAGATCATGCCCCCGACCAATCCAATCCAAAGCCAAGCCAACCTCCAAAGCAATCGCAATTACCGAGTAAATTTGTAATTACTTACGACAGTCATGTGAAAACCGCTCTAAGAAGAAATCCTAACAGACGTAAACACGGATAACAACAACAAAAGGTTGAGATTTATACAGTAAAACCCGCATAAAAGAACAGGTGTTTTGGGAATTAGGCTGATTTTGTTCTTGTATATTGGGTGTCTTCTGCAAAATCAGCCTGAAAATGTTCTTAAAGTTGTTTCTTAACATCAAGTACTCCATACACTAGAAAGGTGACAGTCATTTAGTAACAACAATTAGTCAAGTCTTAAAAACAATTGCTTAATTACCCTGGAATTCCTGCTGTAGAACTGTGTGTGCATGGTCTAGCACATCATCTTGATCTCCTGGGTACTCTACCACAAAGTGGGTTACTGTACTCGAATCTAACTGGCAGCAATTTTTTTTATACAAGAACAATTTTCTTTTCAGGCTGCATGTGTTCTTATGTATAAGGTACAATTTTGACCAGATTTCAGCCTGAGTGTTCTTAAACCACATGTTCTTTTATGCGGGTTTTTACTGTATTAAACGCCGTGGAGAACTAATGTTTTGCTGGCGTTTCGAGCGTAGCCCTTCGTCGAGCAGTATGGGAAGTGATCGGAATTCACATGGATAGCCTTGGGAAATCTGAACACTCCACATGGGCTCTACCATGCGAAATTCAGCTTCCCACTAAGGGAAATTCAGATTTTCCCATGGATGGATTTCTGCAGAAATTCCCTGTGAAAGCACTAGTTCTTGTTATTGTCCATGTTAGTTATTATCTGCAGTAACGCCGATAACAAAGTCTTATGTAAAACGATTTCATTTGACAAGATATCAAAAACATTGACACAGAAGTTCTCCATACAATGAAAATGAATTTCGTTCGAGAACTACACTGTTTGCATTTTTATATTTCCTTGTAGCGTCCCGTTTTCTTGCGATGAGGCTTGAAGGAGACTTCAGTATTGTAGGAGTGAAGTAAGAAAACGAGGGTCTTAAATATCAATTTCGCGGTACTTATGTTTAGATGGCATAATTTTGCGGGGAAAAAATCGTATCTTCACAACTGATACCTTAAAAACTTCAAATATGGCAACTGTAATTTCAGAGAACACTTTTTTATTCGCGGAACTCTCAAAAGTTGAACTGATGCACCGGAAAGGGAACTTATATAGTAGGATCCTTTGTTTACAAGTTGAGTTCATTAGCATAAGCAATGTTCAGAATCAGCCCGTTCGAGGGAGCTATAAAATGATGAGTTCTGAATATCAATACAGGACTATAAATGAAACATAATTGGAAAATTATGTTTCAGGTGATATCTCGAATTCTAAGCGCGTGGTGCAACGTTTTTGCAATTTAGAGGAAACGTGTGAGCTAATGAGCGTTTCACCCCAATGATTTCACACAATTTTGAAAAGTTTCAACTAGCCTGAAAAATGATCAACATGAAAACAGGTCAAGACTTTTTTAAGAATAAAAAATGAACTTATTTTGAGCTTTTCGTTGCATTTGCAAAGCAAGATGCGGCGTTTTAAAATTGCGAGAAAGTAAACAATGACGTCACCAAGGAACGGCTTATAACTGACTTACCATTTCCCGTTGCAATATTTCCCAGTCTCCCCCGGTTAGCGGCGTGGTTTCTAGAATATTCACTCGATGACGTCATCTGTACGTCCCCTACATCACCACTTTGCACCCCCAGGGCTATGCTACAACCTGACAAAGCACAAAACAACATGTACAGAAAGAGCCCATCGAGAACATTGCTCTATATTCTCTAAATCAGCCGATGGAAATGGATGCTTGAATAATCGGTACTGCAGGGATTGTTCGCTGTCGTGCGGGACGTGGACTTCATATGACGTCGCATCCGCTTTTGGAGCTGTGAATGTCACAGTGGGCTGTTCCAAAAAAAGCCGTACCCCCTATCGAGGAACTAAAAAAATTCCAAATTGCTCTACCTGTGGAAATTCCAGGCTCCTGTACAACCCCTTTGGAAATTTGAAACAACCTGTGTGGAAATTTATCATTCTTTTGTGTAGCCGTGGACATTCCAAAGTTGTAAATGCATACCCTGTGGAAATGTTTGGGTAAAATGAATGGCCCTGTGGAAATTCCAGTGCCGAACACAACGGCCCCTGTGAAAATTCCAGGGTCAAACAGCGACCCCTGTGGAAAAACTTCAAACTTTTCTTACCTTTTAACGCTTTAGTAACATCCTTCTGGTTCTCTACGAGTGTCGCATTCAGTGCCTTTCCACGGATGATGCTTTTCACTCCCATATCTGGCTGCGTTGGGGCGCCTGCTCCTTCGAAATATGAACTGAGCACAGAGGTTACCAGGTTGGTTGTCGGAACAAATTTCTTGGAACTCATCTGAGGTTTTGTAGGCAACCTGAGGAACTTGTACCGTCCAGCTTCAACAAGTGGATTTCCAAGAAATCGTGCATTGGCGTCAAAATTACCGTCAACACGCGGCGTCGCACCAACAAGACGCCCGCCGCCAACGTATCGCGGTAAACCTGTGGCAATTAACGGCTGAGCAGTCTTTACTTGAATGTAAGGTCGACTTGGGATTCGAGTTGAAGACGTTACAAACGGTTGCAGAGTTGGGATCCCTACTCCCGGTGAATACGCCACTGCGGAAGGCACAATAGGCCTTTCTCGCGTTAGGACCCTAGCTCGTCCTTGGGGACACCAACTCGCGCACTTTTGTTCCATCGAAGAAGATTCATAGCACCTCGCGATGGGGCATACTGAACCTGGCTTCGCAAGCCAGCCATTTGTTGTAGATTCATCGATGGTCTACTAACCGCCGAGGTTAATGGAAGCCTTGATCTTGGAATAGGTCGATATGGAACATCACTCGCATAGCCATTCCCCGAGTAACGATTCCACATACGAAACCTGTGAGGTACTAAGCCTTGGGTGTTATATATGGCCTGTCTCCTACGTTTACGAGAGTCTTTAATTTTGCCTTTAACTGGCAAGGGTTTATTTTTTGTTACAAGCTTTGCAGACTTCTTTGTGTGACCGCGTTCTTCTGACTTTTTCTTTGGAGATTTTTTAGAAGCCGAAGTCACATGTTGTCTTTGGTGGTTCTGAGATCTCAATGTCGAGATCTTATGATCCGACTTCCTATTTTTTGATGTTTTTAACTGATCTGAGTGCGCTTTTGGTACTGACATATTTACTGATGACTGCGACGAAGTTGACGATGATGCTGACGAAGCTGCATTTAATGTCGAAGTACTAGACACAGATGTCTGTGGAACGTTTCCCTGTGTTATCTGTATCTGCGCCTGTGTTCTTGTTGAATCTTGTGGGTCCCTTTTCAGACGACGAGAATCTTTTGTCTTATCTGGTCCTGTAACAGAGTTGTTTGATTGTGATTTCGACGACTTTCTATTTTTCGATGATTTTGACTGAACTAAATGCACTTTTGGTACTGACATATTTACTGATGAAGTTGACGATGATGCTGACGAAGCTGCATTTGATGTCGAAGTACTAGACGCAGATGTCTGTGGACCGTTCCCCTGGGTTATCTGTATCTGCGCCTGTGTGCTTGTCGAATCTTGTGGGTCCCGTTTCAGACGACGAGAATCTTTCTTCTTGTCTTGTCCTGTAACAGCGATGTTTGATTGTGATGATGACGGTTTTCTATTTTTCGATGATTTTGACTGATCTAAATGCGCTTTTGGTACTGACACATTTACTGATGACTGCGACGATGTTGACGATGACGAAGGTGCGTTTGATGTAGAAGTACTAGACAAAGATGTCTGTTGACCGTTCCCCTTACGTATTTGTATCTCCGCCTCTGGTCTTGTTGAATCTTGCGGCTCGGCTCTTCGTTTCATTTCAACAGGGGAAGTGTTCTCCTGATTATGATTTTGTTTTGGATGGCTACCTTTATCTTTGTCTGATTGTTTTGGAAATGAGAGACTACTTGATGAAGTGGAAGATGATTGACCTGATGTCGACGATTGCGACGATGAAGTGGATGAAGACGTCTGTGATTGTCCTCCTGCTCCAACGGTAACTTGCGTCTCGGTTTGAGTTGTGGTTTGTGGTTCGGCGCTACGTTTCATTAGGGAATTGTTCTCCTTATTTTTGTGCTGCTTTGGATGTCTCCCTTTACCTTTGTCTGATTGTTTCGGAAATGAGAGTCTACTTGATGAAGTGGAAGATGATTGACCTGATGTTGACGATTGTGACGATGAAGTGGATGAAGACGTCTGTGATTGTCCTCCTGCTCCAACGGTAACTTGCGTCTGGGTTTGAGCTGTGGTTTGTGGTTCGGCGCTACGTTTCAGTAGGGAATTGTTCTCCTTATTTTTGTGCTGCTTTGGATGTCTACCTTTATCTTTGTCTGATTGTTTTGGAAATGAGAGACTACTTGATGAAGTGGAAGATGCTGGCCCGTATGTTGACGATTGCGACGATGAAGTGGATGAAGATGTCTTTGATTGTCCTCCTGCTCCAACGGTAACTTGCGTCTGGGTTTGAGCTGTGGTTTGTGGTTCGGCGCTACGTTTCATTAGGGAATTGTTCTCCTTATTTTTGTGCTGCTTTGGATGTCTACCTTTATCTTTGTCTGATTGTTTTGGAAATGAGAGACTACTTGATGAAGTGGAAGATGCTGGCCCTGATGTTGACGATTGTGACGATGAAGTGGATGAAGATGTCTTTGATTGCCCTCCTGCTCCAACGGTAACTTGCGTCTGGGTTTGAGTTGTGATTTGTGGTTCGGCGCTTCGTTTCAGTACACCAGCGGAATTGTTCTCCTTATTTTTGTGCTGCTTTGGATGGCTCCCTTTATCTTTGTCTGATTGTTTTGGAAATGAGAGACTACTTGATGAAGTGGAAGATGCTGGCCCGTATGTTGACGATTGCGACGATGAAGTGGATGAAGACGTCTTTGATTGTCCTCCTGTTCCAACGGTAACTTGCGTCTGGGCTTGAGTTGTGGTTTGTGGTTCGGCGCTACGTTTCATTAGGGAATTGTTCTCCTTATTTTTGTGCTGCTTTGGATGTCTACCGTTATCTCTGTCTGATTGTTTTGGAAATGAGAGACTACTTGATGAAGTGGAAGATGCTGGCCCTGATGTTGACGATTGCGACGATGAAGTGGATGAAGACGTCTTTGATTGTCCTCCTGCTCCAACGGTAACTTGCGTCTGGGCTTGAGTTGTGGTTTGTGGTTCGGCGCTACGTTTCATTAGGGAATTGTTCTCCTTATTTTTGTGCTGCTTTGGATGTCTACCTTTATCTTTGTCTGATTGTTTTGGAAATGAGAGACTACTTGATGAAGTGGAAGATGCTGGCCCTGATGTTGACGATTGTGACGATGAAGTGGATGAAGACGTCTTTGATTGTCCTCCTGCTCCAACGGTAACTTGCGTCTGGGCTTGAGCTGTGGTTTGTGGTTCGGCGCTACGTTTCAGTAAGGAATTGTTCTCTGTATTTTGAAGCTCTTTTGGATGGCTCCCTTTACCTTTGTCTGATTGTTTTGGAAATGAGAGACTACTTGATGAAGTGGAAGATGATTGACCTGATGTCGACGATTGCGACGATGAAGTGGATGAAGACGTCTGTGACTGTCCTCCTGCTCCAACGGTAACTTGCGTCTGGGTTTGAGTTGTGGTTTGTGGTTCGGCGCTTCGTTTCAGTACACCAGCGGAATTGTTCTCCTCACTTTTGTGCTGCTTTGGATGTCTGCCTATACCTTTGTCTGATTGTTTTGGAAATGAGAGACTACTTGATGACGTTGAAGATGCTGGCCCTGATGTCGACGATTGCGACGATGAAGTGGATGAAGACGTCTGTGATTGTCCTCCTGCTCCAACGGTAACTTGCGTCTGGGTTTGAGCTGTGGTTTGTGGTTCGGCGCTACGTTTCATTAGGGAATTGTTCTCCTTATTTTTGTGCTGCTTTGGATGTCTCCCTTTACCTTTGTCTGATTGTTTCGGAAATGAGAGTCTACTTGATGAAGTGGAAGATGATTGACCTGATGTTGACGATTGTGACGATGAAGTGGATGAAGACGTCTTTGATTGTCTTCCTGCTCCAACGGTAACTTGCGTCTGGGTTTGAGCTGTGGTTTGTGGCTCGGCGCTACGTTTCAGTAGGGAATTGTTCTCTGTATTTTGAAGCTCTTTTGGAAGTCTACCTTTATCTTTGTCTGATTGTTTTGGAAATGAGAGACTACTTGATGAAGTGGAAGATGCTGGCCCTGATGTTGAGGATTGTGACGATGAAGTGGATGAAGATGTCTTTGATTGCCCTCCTGCTCCAACGGTAACTTGCGTCTGGGTTTGAGTTGTGATTTGTGGTTCGGCGCTTCGTTTCAGTACACCAGCGGAATTGTTCTCCTTACTTTTGTGCTGCTTTGGATGTCTGCCTATACCTTTGTCTGATTGTTTTGGAAATGAGAGACTACTTGATGAAGTGGAAGATGCTGGCCCTGATGTTGACGATTGTGACGATGAAGTGGATGAAGACATCTTTGATTGTCCTCCTGCTCCAACGGTAACTTGCGTCTGGGCTTCAGCGGTGGTTTGTGGTTCGGCGCTACGTTTCAGTAGGGAATTGTTCTCTGTATTTTGAAGCTCTTTTGGATGGCTCCCTTTACCTTTGTCTGATTGTTTTGGAATTGAGAGACTACTTGATGAAGTGGAAGATGATTGACCTGATGTTGACGATTGCGACGATGAAGTGGATGAAGATGTCTTTGATTGTCCTCCTGCTCCAACTGTAACTTGCGTCTCGGTTGAGTTGCGGTTTGTGGTTCGGCACTTCGTTTCAGTACATCAGAGGCGTTGCTTGGCTTATTTTCATGCCGCTTGGGATGTCCACCATTTGGTTTATCTGACTGCTTTGGTAAAAAGGCCGAATTTGATGAGAATGAAGATGGCTTCGATGATGATGATGAAGACGACGAAGCAGACGCCTTTAAAGGTAGGCCAGATGCCGAAATATCAACATCTGTTTGAGTGAAACTCGTTTGCCTTTTAACCAGCAAGGACGTTTCTCGATTCTCCTTTGTCTTTATTAACGAAGATATCAATGCCTCATCGGAGGACAAGGATCTTGAAGAACTCGACTTCAATGAGCTGTACATTTTGTTGTGGGTGAAATTTGCTTCGCATCTGACGATTTAAATGTCGACAATGACTTGGGCTCTTGCTTTATGGTCCGTTCATTAGGCTCCAGCCTGTTGTCAGCTTCAGAGCCATCCAGGGTGTCTTCTTCAAGTCGTTTAAACCTCTGAAGCATTCGTTCCCCCTTAAAGGAATGCACTCCACCAAAGTTTCCATCAAAACTCCGCGGTCCTACACTCCGTTGAGTCCGTTCAATTCCTGCTTTCCTATTTTCCGCAGGTTCGCTGTTATTATCCGTTGACACAGATTCGTCGTCTTCGAGGTCATCTCGTTTTAGTCGTTCTAAAGCTTCATACAAAGCGGCGTTTCGTTTATCTTCACTAAATTCTTTGATTCTCGATAAAGTTTCATCCGAATTCAAAGATTTTCTTCTTCTCTTCCACAAATAAGGCGGCCTTTCAGCATCAATAGATCGTTTGTCTATTGTATTAATGCGATCATTTTCGTCCCGCAGATTATAGTCACTATGTAGTTTTGAATACGAAGAGCGTGGAACATTTTGCGGTAAAGAGCTAAACCGCTCATAAGGTGAATTCCCTAATCCTCCATTGCTCTTATCTTGCTGGCTGGATTCATCTGAAAATATTAAAAGATGTCAAAGGGGTTAAGTATATGAGTGGTTTTGGTGATCCCAGCTCTCTCGGGGCGTCTCCCGTTTGGCGTTGCGTGAGATATGAGCTGTCGACGAGGCTTGACACACCGATTTCAAGATAACTTACACCACGCTTACTGTATTGTATTTGTAGCCCGTGTTGCGTTCTCTAAATACACCCAAATTCCTGTACCTTTTTAGCTCTAAAACATCAATCGATTGAGCTACAGGAATTTGGGTGTATTACCAGAACCCAACCTCCGTCGCGCTGTACTATATGAACGCACTGTCTCCCGTAACGCAGGGTACAATACATGAATGCACATATTACAGTGGTACCTCTATTAAGCGGCCACCCTCGGGACCGAGCCAAGTGGTAGCCTGCTCGCAGGCGTTGGAGAGTAGTTTTAGGTCGAGAAACGCGAGTTTGCTTTCGCTTGGCCGCCATCTTAAATCCAAGATGGCTGCCAAGCGAAAGCAAACTCGCGTTTCTCGACCTAAAACTACTCTCCAACGCCTGCGAGCAGGCTAGCCAAGTGGCCGCTAATAGAGGTTGGCCGCTGAATGGAGGTACGTAAATACAGTACTTGAGTGACAATATATTATTTTGGGACTTTAAAAAGTGGCCGCTTAATAGAAGGTGGGAGCTTAATAGGTGGCCGCTTAATAGAGGTACCACTGTATTACAGTTATTCTTGAAAATAGGTTCGTATAATCGTTTCGGACAGTTCTCGGTCGCCAGTGACATAGTTGTAGAGTACAAATATATCAACGCTTACGTTTTCGTTGCGGACATGATTGGCTGACCAAACAAATGCCTATAGCCCTTGACCAACATAAATAGACGAGCTCACGCGGCCAGTTGCATCATGGGTAATGAGGGCAAGATGGTAGAAAATTGCAAGTTATTTTATGGGCAACAAATTATCAAACGAAACCCGCTGCTGCATTGGGCCGGCGCCAGGTTTTCTTCCGCCATTTAAGTATGAAACTAATAGTGTTTTATGCGCGGCAGTTTTGTGAATGCTAAAGTAACTAAGAATAACGTAAATCAGATTAAGACCGTTAAAAACAAACAGGTATCTGTTGTTCCGCTTTCAAAAGTAATAAAACGCCCAATTTACAGCGTCAAACAAACACATATTTTTCTATTCTTTCCCAAAGCAATGAAAGCGAGTGCTTCTTTTGAATCAGACTTTTCTCTCTTAGAAGGATACTTGCGGATAAAATGCTGCCTTCATGACTGAAAAATTGTTTATTCGAGTGAACTGGCCGTAAAACGTTCAAACTGGTACTGTATTCTCAAGATCCCCAACCTTCCCGCCTTCACAATTAATCAGATAGTGTATCTAAAACCTGATAAAGCCCACTGGAACTCCTGGAACTCAGTTAGGAGAACGTCCCCTGGAACTCAATTAGAGGTCTGTACTCTGGAGAAAAAGATGCACTTGTGTTTGATTCTAACTCGATTCAGTAAATTATTAATACCATACCTGGTACTTCTTTCGTCTGAGCGGGTACGCTGTGTTGTGGGAGTCCCCTGGTTAACCTTACAAACACATGTCCTGGGTGTTCCAAACTCCGCGAGAGAACACAAAGTTCTTTATGTTTGTCTTCGTTGCATGTAACACCACGGCATTCACTCCCAGATAAATACGCAAGGGAAATGTTTTCTTCTTTGCACGCAAATTGTACACATTGTTCCAGAGATGCATTGTAAGCTAGAAGTTTTGTAGATATTTTAGTGTTGAATAAGCCGGCAGCTATAGTTACGTTTCGGTGTGCAGGTCCTAGCTGATAGCATCTGTTAGTGGAACTAAATATAGTAGCTTCTGTGATATCTGTTGTGAAAAATAAAATAAAATGAGTTATAACAGGATGAAAAGATGTATAAGACCGTGCAAGAATACATAATTCGCCGAGTGACGAGGGTATTTTTTGCACCAATTTGAAAGATTATTTGTCATGAAAGTCTGGCATTTGATCGCGTTATAGATGCAACTGAACAGAAATACGAATTCAGTGAATAGCATTCAAGTAAAGTAAAGAGAAATTGAAAAATGAGAATCATCGTATTATAAAACGACACATTACAAAACGGTCAAATTTATGAGCCATTTTATCGATCTATTTTCTTGCGGGAAGTTCTGGTTTATTGATTTTCTACTAAACAATATTAGGAGAAAAAAAATCAAATTAAATTAGAACCCTAACTAAGATAAGGGAAGAAATTGTGAAATAGTCCGTTTGACAGATGACAAGCCGTTGCTAATTAAAGGCAATTTAGCTAATTAAACCAAATAGATGTCATTTTAGCATTTTAAAAGAAATATCAGGGTCAAAGACTAGGAATGACATTTGGTAAATAAATCTACTGTCCCTGGGGATTATTTTACGCGCTTTGTAAACTAATGGTGTGAAAGTAGTGATGCTAGTCAGTTGTTGCAGGTAGCAACACTATGAAACTAAATAATGTGTAATTACCTTGAACAAGGAGCGTAAATAAGATAAAAATCCATATTCCAGGACTTTGTAAATTGCGATTTGTAAAACCATAAGGGCCATATGATAGTGTCCTTTCTTCCTTCAACATTGGTTACCACAAGTCTGCAGAGGCTCCTTCTCTGTTGATATACCATGGATACAAAAACTGAACTCCAAACGATAACACTTGGAAGAAAGATGGCATCCTTGTCTAACGCCTCCACTCCATGATCGTTTCGGCTCCCTGAAAATTATTCCCGCACCACGAAAATAAGAATTTTTCGAAGGAAGCTACATTTGGTCCGAGTCTTGATCAATCGACAAGAATTCACCACAGGCTAATGAATCACTCGCTGCGGGACTTCGGAAGAAATCCATGACATCAGATAGCGAGCATCTCCAAAACTGACAATAATTACGTCATGGCCGTATCGCTTCGCCCTCTCTGTTTAAATCCACGGGTCTAAATGCGTATACAATGCACCATTCAAATGCCACATTAAGTTTCGGGAAATTGGGAATAAAATTCTTGACTTCCCATTTTCTAAAATGAAACCCCAAAGGTAAGTTGAACCAAAGGCGATTGTTTAATTGGAAAAAATAATCAGGTCACAGACCGTAACTTTTTGTATCAATGCCATGAATATTCCACAGGTTGTAGGACAATCCTGCTCAGCTAACCCTATCGCCACTAATAAACATATATATTCGCCCTAAATCAGATCCAATTAGGACCAATTAAGTCTAATTAATTTGAAAAAATTAAACAGAAAATGGAAGGGTAGACTTAATAAAATTGCATAATAGTCGGTTTATCCTTCAAGCGATTTAAAGTGAAATTGTTATTCTTATAGAGGTTTTAATAGTTAATGCAGTAGCGCCGTGCTTTACAAGCCTGACTACCCAAGGGTATAGCGTTACCGACAAACCGGTGACCTGTTTACTTATATGAAAAGAACTACCGCCACGACCAGATGAATTCTATTTAGTAATGAACTTTACACTCGTGGTTTTTGCATGCAAATGTTATTACTTCATCTTTCGAACGGTGAAATTATAGAATTTAGATGGATAGGATTTTCTGCAAAGGTTAAAGTACTATTCTATGGAGTTTTGAATATTTTGTTTATTTGTTTTTTGATGTACTAAGGGACAAGCTAGTTTGCGTTGCCGAGGTCATGCAACTTTAGAATAGAGTTTGACATCGTGAAAAGGGTAGACCTGAGGTCACTTCGTCTTAACCCCGAAATTATAATCTCTTGTTCGCCCGGCCAATTTAGAAAAACACACAAACAACAATATAAAGAACAAGATAACTCAGGTATTAGGCTGTGTTTTATAGCTGGGCACAAAAGAAGAGCCGGTAACTTTATTTGCGGTGAAATTTCAAAATACAGAAATAACCTTAATAAAAATGACACGCCCTACCGGATTTGAGGCTGCGTTTAGCGACCTACTTGTTTGGTGAAAAGGTTTCTTCACATTGAAAATGCATCTAAATTACTAGACGTCAAGTAGCCTTGTGTTTGGGCAAATTGGCAGTTTATTACAATCATCAATAATATTATACAATATTTATCACTAATTACATTTCCATTTAAACTGACAACTGAACCCCCGGAGGAGTTCTATAATCACAACTGCCATACGCGATATAACATGGGTGGGCGTGGCGGGTAGAAAATACCCAAGCAAATACGAAAGCGAGCACCTTGCTAACGCGATGACGGCAAGATTGCACTAGTTACTATTGAACACGTGGCCGATATTGTATATTTAGACAAATATTAATCATTAACCTAATTTAATATTACACCTAAATTACTAGACATCAAGTAGCCTTGTGTTTGGGCAAATTGGCAGTTTATTACAATCATCAATAATATTATACAATATTTATCACTAATTACATTTCCATTTAAACTGACAACTGAACCCCAAATAGCCCAAACACAAGGGAAAGGTGGAAAAAAAAAAATAATAATAATAATAATAATAATAAGATAATAATTGAAACTAAACCCAAGGAACAAAGAAAAAGATAAATTAGAATGATGGATGTGCAATGGGGCACTACATAGCACTAGGAAGAGAGATGAGCTTGCGCGACACTAGAATGGTGGCCTGTAGGCGCGAGCGTAGTGGGACTGTGAGGTATTGACGGTAGGAGTCAGACGACCAGTCTCCCATAAGGCGGATGAGATCCACTGAAACACCGGAGAGAAAGGCAAACGATGCCCCACCTCGGCGAAGGGAATGCCCCGCATAGCACCCGGGTGGAATGCCGCAGGCTGTGAGCGAAGTCCTCAGTTTGCGCAAGAACATAGAATATGTGATAGGTATGGTGCCACCTGAGGGGGAGGCAAAGACAAAGGCAGGGCCATCAGGTGGGGCAGCGGGGACAAGGGCAAGGGCGTGTACAAGCGCCGCTACAGGGCAAAGTGGAGAATTAGCAATGCGCGGTAAGGGAAACGAGAGGGTGCGTTCGCGAAACTGGATGGTCTTAGTGTGACGGATAGACACGATTACCCCCCACGAGAGGAAGGAGAGATCGTTGCGGCGGAGAGCTGAGGAACGACGACGATTCGTGGAGTCGACAAAGAGGTTCGATTTGCGGAGGAAACAAAAGAAGCCAACCAGGCAAGCCGCCCAGAAGGAAACGTCAAATGATTTAGAGAGATCAAGATGTGCTCGAATACGCAGCAGAATGGCGGGAGTAAGCGGGAGTTTTTGACGAACCGAATCGCCTTTGAGTCGCCGAATACCGCGCAGCACAGAGGAAACCATCCAGTTGTCCACCAGAGGACTCCGTAATACCCAAGCAAATACGAAGGCGAGCACCTTGCTAACGCGATGACGGCGAGATTGCACTAGTTACTATTGAACACGTGGCCGATATTGTATATTTAGACAAATATTAATCATTAACCTAATTTAATATTACACTTAAGGTTGGGGATACAGAAAGGTGGCGATGTTTATCGCACGATTAAAGGTATTAAGTAGCTTCTATAAAAGGGTTCGTGTCACAATTGTTACAACAAAATGTTATTAAATAAAGCTCAGTCCACACTACTGAGTTTTCGTTTGAAAACGCATACTATTACTAACTATCTCTCATATAAAATTTCCCGTAAAAATATTCAGGAACCAGGAGCGGATTTAGGAGGGGGGATTTTCCCATATATTACTGTACTGGCTAAAATAAATTTTGGTTCCCTATATTTTCACTATCTGGTCCCCCTTTCCGGATCCGCCCTTGGGAGTGGTCTACATTATGATGTTTCAAATTGTAAATTAGTTGATTAAGGATGGTAATATCCGCAAAAAGGAAATTCGTGTACAAACTAGGGAACAGTAAAGAAACGTTTTAAAGTTCAAGATTTTATTTACAATATTATTCACAAAAGGGGTTGTAACAGTAGAACAACAGGAAAACCGTTGCTATATATATTTTCAGTATTTCATTCAACATAGCCATCATGCACCGTGCCTGAAAACAGTACAATTTTTTAATTCTGCCCTGTATGTTGAGTACCGAATTAAAAAAAAACAATGCCTAATCTAGGCACACCGAGGAATGCTCCACTTGCTGATCAAGTTGTTGTTGATGATGTTTAGCTGATGCTGATGTTGGTGAAGTTGATGATGCAGTTGATGATGTTAATGTTATGTTGATGCTGATTAAGTTGATGATGCAGTTGTTGATGATAATGTTATGTTGATGCTGATGTGCATGTTAATGATGTTGATGTTAATGTTATGTTGATGCTGATTAAGTTGATGATGCAGTTGTTGATGTTAGTGTTGTTGATGCTGATTAAGTTGATGATGCAGTTGTTGATGTTAATGTTATGTTGATGTGCATGTTAATGATGCAGCCGAAAAACAATGGATCAATTTGAAAACAAAAGAAACGGAGCGCAAAGGCTCCCGGTTGCTGATGGGCCTTTAATGTTATGTTGATGTTGATGTTATGCATCTGATGTTGATGTTAATGTTATGTTGATGCTGATGTTGTTGATATTGAGAATGTCATGTTGATGCTGATGAGGTTCAAGTTGTTGACGAAGTTGTTGATGTTAGTGTTCTATTGATGCTGATGTGAAAGATGATACTGTAATGTTTCTGGCCACTAAACATAACACCACTGTTGTCCTATAGGGACTCAGGATGGACACTTGATTTTACACTAGGAACATCTGCATGTTAAAAGATTCAGTATCGTCCTGGGCAGGTGGCCCTGAATGAACAGTTGCAAAAAAGACCTGCAGTCCCTTTTATGAGGACCCCTGGAATTCCTTGATACATGTAGGTAGTCCTGGAGCAGCCTGGAATTTCAAGATGGATGGGTATTCCCAAATATGGAATCCAGGGAGGGTAAAGAAAATTCCAGGGGTTCATGACGAAATTCACTAGAATTCCAAGGTGTGTAGGGAAGCTAAACATTTCACAGGGGGGGAGGGGGGCAGCTGAGATTGGGGGTCCTCAAAAGGGGGTGTGGTTTCTTTTTTGACTGCACAATAGATGAGTCCTGCAACACTGTCCAACCTATTTAGCAGCTTTGGATTTACTTCTTGTACCAAAGAAGCTTGATATAGATTTCATGCCTGTTTTATCAACCTTTGACAGGGATTTCTGTGCAGCAGTCATTTTACCTCCCTTGCTTGGTTCCTTGATTTTTGACTTGAGCTTTTCATATTCCTTAGAGTAATCTTCAACTGTGTCACCACCATCCTCTGAGCTCAGCTTAACTCGCTGTAGACAATCAAAAGGCAATACATTTGAAACTTTTTCACTTTTTCAGGACTCAATATTAAGATTATCTTCAAGTACCTTATTTGGTGGTTCTTCAGGGGATGATAATATTGTCTGCTCCTCTGGTAAACTGTGAAGCAAAATAATTAAGATTTAATTAATTTTGTTTGATTTAGCAACAGCTAATGGTTACTATTTGAGAGGCACTATTGGATCTGTCTGTACTAGATAGCATTGTAAGGCAAAGTTCAGCCATTGAAGCTAATTCTGTTGCACTAAGTTGGCTTTATTAGCTGATAAAAACAAGTAATTTCGATATGAGTGATATTCTGAGGTAAATATAGGAGAAGATCTCAGCCCTGAATTAAGCAGTAGCAGCAATGGTACAAAACTCTTCTGGGCTGTCTGGATGGCCAGTCAATAGCATACCAGGGGCGTAGCTGCCCCCCCCCCCCCCCCCCGTTCTCAGGGATTTTCCCATACATTTACTGTATTTGCTGTAGGAAATTTGAACATTTTCGTCCAATGTTTTCACTATCTTGGCTCCCCCCCCCCCCCCAAACCAAAATTCCTGGCTATGCCCCTGCATACAGCTGTTCACTGAACAGCACTTCTGCCATGGCAGTATTTTTGTGATTCAGATTCACTCAGTAACACTTGGGAGATTTCGTAAGGTATTTATGAAACCTTATAACTTACTTTAGAGCCGCCTTGAGCTCGTCTGCCCGGGTAACACTTAAATAGTCACAAACAATACCGTACGAATACCTCAGGTGGTCGTCTGAAAGAAGAACAGAATAAATAATTATATGTTATTAACCAGCTGTGAGGTCCATATAGGGAAAACTGTGACTGAATGAAAACAATTAAGGCCAGAGGCAGAAAGCAAAAGTGCGTAATTGGTTATTGGGACCTAGTGTAGGTCAGAGATAGTAAAAGTATTGCCAGTGCACGCACCCTAAGAATCAATCAGAACACTGAATTTGTTACCATTCCCTCTAGGAAAAATATTTTATAAGAAGTTACTTCTATTACACTTTAACATGCAGATTACAGCTGAAATTGAGCATATCGACCCAAATTTTCAAAACATTGATTTGTTTTTGGCTTTTCAGTTCTGCCAGTCAAATTTATGAGTCAATCAGATTCTTACCCTGTTTCGCCTAGTGCAGCTTCCTGGCTTTCTGTCATAATGTTGTCTGGTTTTAGTTCAGAGAAAAGCCAGTTGACTGCACTAGGCAAGAGTTTCATTGGCTCAGATAGTTTGATTGGCGGAACAGTTAAAATACAACAAAAGTTTGTATTTCTTTTGACTATTATTTACAGTACCTCTTGTCACATCTGAGTGTTTTCGGCTTCTCACAAATGTTGCACTCTGAGAGCCCTTGCTAACGTTGACTTCAGATGTGGAAAGATAATCAGCTACACTTTCAACCTGAAAAAAAGGACACAAAAGGTTTGCAGTGGTCCCAGCAATTTTAATCTGACAGGGCCAAAGATTTACTATTTTCAAGAGGTCCCATTGGTGTGATAATATCGTAGAAATCTGGTCACCAGATTTTTTCTTCAGGACAAATGCTGACTGATATGCTGAGCCATACCAGAAAACAGTGGAAGAATTAGCATTTTTGTTTGCATATTATTATTCATCAATGTCTATGGAAGACACAAACATTCCTTCAGACAATGCAAATTTAACATCATTGTTTCGCATCTTCACAAAATACTTTTCTCTACCTTACCTTATTTTTAAGCCAAGCAATAACTTTGTCATCATTCAGCCTGTATACTTGCAAATCGTCATCTCCCTTACAGTCACATATATTAGCCAGAGCCTCAGGAGTGATGCAGAAGCTGAGACGGCTTGCTGCAGGGTAAGTGTTGTCTATGAGAATCTGATCCAGAGTTCTAAACTAAAGGACAAGTTAAAACTGGTTTTAGTTTCCAAAGTATAAAAGGTGTGTCAAAGGGTTCCAGAAAAATCTAAGAGTATTACAGAACGTTCCGCAACCTTGGAATCTCATAACATTTCTATGCCCTTTCATTTTTACTTTCACTCTAATGTTAAGTTCAACAGAGCCAATAGTCCAAATCGGCTAACGGTGTTTACATCTTGTTGCCACCCAATTCAGATCATGTGATGGTTCGTTTGGGTGGTTATAATTGTCAATTTTTTCTCGCTTGACGGAGTGCAAGAGTGTATGTGCAGAACTAACAAAAGTATCCACCCAAATCATCATATGATCTGAATTATTGTGTGGCAACAAGATGTAAACAGTGTTAGCCGATTTGGTCCATTCAAAGGGAGAAGGGAGACTTGTAGATGGTTTGTATGGCCTGCAAATAATGTGGTATTTGAGTGGAAAAACAATACAAAAAATGACAGCCAAATTATGTCAGCCAATCAAATAGCAACCTTTGGGAGGTAAAGAGACAGACAACCCAATTTAGTTTTGACCTGGTTATGCACATTTCAGGCTAGGTGTTCAGGCATTCCGTACATTGTATGCCGATTGTACTGGCAATAATTATTATTGGTAAGAATGCATGTTACTGTACCTTCTGTGCACATTTTTCAAAGTAGGGAAGACATAGAAATATTGGGTCAATGGGTGTTGCTAGTAACAAACTTCCATCTGAAATTAGGAAAAACCATAAATAATTCAAACCAAACTTCAAAAGCTCTTTATCACAATTATTTCCAACAGAGGACATATTATTAATCAAACAGTTTCGCAGCTGATAACTATGAAACAAAAGTCACCACAGGTTTCTCTTTTTTATCAATTTAAGTATGGTACAGTATGTACAAGTAGGGGAGAGAGAGGGGGGGGGGGGTGAAATAATAATAATAATAATAGATATAGCATTACACCATAGTTTCAATGCTTTACATTTCAGTGCTTTACATGCTTTAAATGTACATCATATGTGGAAAAATATATATATGTATTTAATTAAATAAAAATATTCTAAAATTTATAAAAGATAAAAACTCTAAAAAATAAAACATAAAAGATAATAAAACTACAAGTTATTTGTGTAGCCAGGACTCCAACTCATTTGTATTATGTATATATTCCGAAAAAGGTAAGTTTTAAGTTTGGATTTGAAAATTCCCAAAGTCTCAGATTGTTTAATTTGGAGAGGTAGTGTGTTCCAGAGTCTGCTGGAATAAACAGAGAAAGATCTGTCTCCGTATGTTTTAGTTCTGGCTGGAGGAACTTTCAAAAGCAGTTGATCTTAGGACCTTAATGAGCGAGCTGGATTGTATTTGGAAATCAATTCAGTAATATAGTCGGGAGCCTGATTGTGGAGAGCTTTAAAAACTAAAACAAGAACTTTAAAGTCAATCCTGGCGCGTATTGGCAGCCAATGTAGGGATCGGAGGACCGGCGTGATATAAAAGGTTGGAGAACCCACCAATAACTTGTGTTTCTATTTTGAACAAAATCCATCAATCCACATTAATTTATGTAAGTGGAAGTGAATCTATAATCCTTATTGTTCATTGAAGGAGTCAAAATCCAAATTCAGATACCAAAATCTCAGTTGATCCCTGATTCATTGATTTTTCAAAATATTTACCATAATCTGCTTTTCATTGTAAACACTTTTCATAACAATACATGTAAACAATACATGTGTAAACAATACATGTAAACAAAATACAGAAAATAATATAAAAAAATTGCAAAAAAAATTCTCCCAGGAAACATGGGAAACTGGGAGAGTTTGCATTCCTGAAAGAATGGCCAACACTTCATTACCTTGTTGTACTGTATCCTCAATAAACCAAGATCTTGGTTCCTCTTTAAATTGGTGATTTCAAAAATACTTTTCTCATCACTTGATAGTTGGAACTGGGCACCTTTACCTGATCAAGAGAATGATTACATACACCATAATTATGCATAACAATAATAAACCTGATGGATGATGAAAATTTAAACCATAATAGTATAATCAGAAAATTTAAACCATAAACAGTATAATCAGAAAAAAAATGTCAAAAGAAAAGAGGATAAAAAAAAGACAATGCATTTTTGTGTAATTCAAGAAATAACAACCAATCCCCCAGGAATTTCAAGTGGACGACGCCATGGTTGAGAAATAAGAGGTGTATCCTAGGGTGGGGTACTCCCTATATTTAAGGGTAGGGGTGTGCCGCGTCAACCTCAAAACCCAGACATAAATTTGCAACATAATAGCACCCTATCCAAGACCTTTGAGTGGAAAACATAACCTACACAGCCCAAACGGTCAGTCAAACTTGTACTAGAACTACGCACGATTTCGATCAAGTAATTTGTACATGGCGGCATTACTCCGTATACTTAATAGCATATTCACCAGTTTTATTGGCCTTAAATGTAATACCCACCCTTGACCAAGTTAGATACCCTAACCAGTATGGATTTTTCCTGGAATTATACAATGAGAATTCTGATGTACACACAGAGTCTTGTTCCCTGCGAGACGGAGTTACTTTTTATCTCCTTGAATTTGCTTTTACGCCTGTTTTTTAATGTTTTTCAACTTCGCGAAAAGCCACTAACACCATCCTCTTTAGGAGGGAGACCGCCAGCCGCCGTCTCCTATATTAACTGGCTGCAAACAGTTGGCAGATAAAATCATAATTTACTTACAAGTCCGTGGATGATGCAGTTTAATGAAACTGGGTCCAACACCTGATTGCGAGCTGAACGCAGATTCTACAAGAAGAGAACGACAGGAATTATATCTTACCATTGCATTGATAAGATTTACAACAACTTTAAGCTTCAATTGGGAAACTAACAGGGTAGTTTACCTGGGGAAATGATAATCCACTGTTTCGATTCTTTAACCGTAGTTTTACACGTTGATTTCTTGCTGTTGGGCATGTTTTTCAAACGATTTTCGTCCAGATGTGAATATGTTTGCTCGCTTCTCCTCTCCAAAACTTCGCGCGTAAATCAACTCTCATGGGTAACTCCGCAACCCAGATAGCTGTAGGCGCAGACACAGGGATACCAAAAGCTAGCGCGCGATGTGGGGGTGCTAGGGTGCTAAAGGCTTAAAGTTGTCGTAAGTCTTATCAAATCAATGGTAAGATCATCGCCATGTCAATTCCTGTCGTTCTCTTCTTGTAGAATCTGCGTTCAGCTCGCAATCTAGCCTGCGTAGCTGGCAGTTTAGTGGGGTTTTAGCAGGTTTTTATCCGCGAAATCTTCGGTAGAAATGCCATCTCATCGAACAACAAGCAAACTACCAAACATTTCTACCGAAGATTTCGCGGATAAAAACCTGCTAAAACCCCACTAAACCGCCAGCTACGCAGGCTACTCGCAATCAGGTGTTGGACCCGCCATAAGACCGTATTTGTAATCCTGGGCCAACCTGGCGTACCCTGGAGGGTCTTGTGGGTAATTTTCAAGATGGCGGTTGGTCGAGGAGGCTGAGTCACGTGACCGCTGTTTGATAACATGGCCGAAGTTGTCCTTTGTTTCGAAACGGTCATGTGACTCAGACTCCCCCAGGGTCTTGTGCTCGGCCAACCGTCTTGAAGCTATTTTGGGACTATGTTTTGCCGTTTTAAACCATTTTTGTATTGCAAAGGGTGCATCAGCTCACCCAACGCGCTAGCCTCCCCGCAGGCTCTCTGTGCAACACACATTTATACAGGGATTTACGGCACACTCGCGTTTTTTCCTTTTTTTTTTTTGGGGGGGGGGGGGGCGTTCCTGTGGACTCTGTACTTAATGCTTGTATTTTGCACGCAAGCTCCCAATTAAGCTGCAACCAAAAATTATAAGCCTCAATACGTGCGCGCGCTTGTCTCAGGAAATCTGGCCGCTGCGAGACCCGCGGCGGCTTCGACGATCCCTACCCGCAGCGCGATGGCGCCTGACGCGAGCTTGAAGTAAGATATTCAGTTGGTTGACAGTGCCGTAGCGCTTACAGCTTTTTTTTTCTTTTTTGCGGCCCGATTATGCACCCTGCATATTAAAGTTCCCCAAAATATGCGGTAATTTCACATGCTGGGTTCTTCGCGCGCAGAAGAAATAAAACTTTCTCCAAAACAGGCTGCCTTGTGTTTTCTATATCGTCCCCCCCCCCTCCCGACAGTTTTTGGGGGCTTGTTACGCCCCCCCCCCCCCCTGGTAGAGTGGCGTCTGAAATGATCTTTACAAAAAGACATGCGTAAAAATCTAACTTTTAATTAAATCACATCCATGATTACTACTCTAATTTTCCTCATGATCAAGACTATTTCGTTATTTGTAAAATGCTCTGTTATAGTTGTAACAAAATAATCGATATACTATTTATAAGAATTTATTAAAAAGAATGAAGAATTACTTAGCACGAAATCTGGATTTTCATAATCGAATTCTCTCTGAATTCGACATCGACATAAAAGGACAAGGCTATACAAGAGACCTAACTAACTACGCTTTTCCCAACAGACACTCATGGGAAACATTGTCTTTTGTTTTCTTGTAATGCACGAGAAACTGCAATAAAATTGATGTGTAGAAACAGAGAACATTCTACGCTTGAGAGTAAGTTGGGATAACAAACCACAGGGTCCCCATTCAAGCGGAAATGGTCTATTGCGGGAGGGGATAGCTCCTCTGTTTGCGCTTAAATGCATGAACTTAAAAATCTTATTTCTCGAAGATTTTCCCCCCTATAAATGCAACACGGGACTCGTTTTATCCTTTTAGATGGCCATACGAATACAAACACGACTAGTATAAAAGGACTTCCAAAATTGTCCCACCGCCGTATAAATTACTCTCTGTGTACGAGTTTGACGAAAAGGTGATGGTGATTACGTCAGCGTTACTATGGTGACAAAGCTTGTAATAAGAATGAGCAGCAGGGTGATTGATGAAGTCGGGTTCGCACTGCCTCTTGCGCCTTTCCCAGCCGTTACTGTGGAAACAGAGTACAGAACAAATGGTTACCATAGAAACAAACTACAGACAGAACAGGTGCTTACGATGAAAACGAAAAAAGGGTTTGACATTTTAAGGGGCTGTGTCACAGATATTTGAACAAATTCGCCGTAAATACAGCTCTAAAATTGCATGTAACGATCTCCAAATCACTAATTTCACTTGATATTAGCTTAATAAGCAATGTAGGTAAGTTTTACCTGCAAGGCTGCCGATTTGCAAACAATTTGATGTAACTTCAAACTTTGAAAACATTCGTTATGTGCCACAGCAAAAAGGTAAAAATAAAAACAAAAGCGCGCGCGCAGCCAAGCGGTTTTCGTTGGTTCTTTTTAGCGCGCGCGCTTATGATGGCGCGTTCCGTGGTGTATATTTAACAACTATCCCCCAAAGGGGAGGTGAATAGCGGTGGATATATACCGAGACGCGACGCCACCGCTAGGCACCGACCCTGAGGGGGATAGTTGTTTTAGTATATACCAATTCAGTAGAATAAAATACGGTGGATTAAGGTTCAAAACGCAATATCGCGCGCGAAACGAGCCGCCATTTTGAGAGTTTTCTCAAAACAGTAAATAGTGCTGGATATCTACAATTTCAGGAACCAATCAGAGCGCGCGAAAATGACTTTTCACTGATTTGGTATATACTAAATACTTTTATGTACCCATGGCTGAGAGCTTATCAGAATTCGAGAAACGCGCGCGTTGTGGTATAATTTTATATAATACCGCTTCCGAATGGAATCTGTTGTCAGAACATCTCTTAAAATCGCATTTTGTCTACCGCATTTGTCGCCTACCGCCGCGGCCAAGCGATGAAAGGCCCTGGGGACGAAATAGTCTCCTACAATTCAAACATAATACTTGAGTCCGACGCAAGAGATCTTACCTCCTGTTTCTTTGGGAATACTGTAGAAGGCGATGGAAGGAGTGCTCATACCGCCCTTGTTATACGCATATACCTCTAACTGATACCGCTGACCAAACTTGAGATTGTCAATGTAAATTGACTTCAAAGCTGAAAAAAAAAACATTATCCGTCTGGACTGGTATATATATTGGATGATGTAACCCGGGAATTATATAGGTAACGTGTTCTTACGCTCGCGCGTGGGTTTCCTCCCTATGACAAATTCCAACCGAGGGGCAGTTCAACAGGAAAACGGCGACCGTTCTCGGTCCTTCGTTCCCCGCTACGTCGCCGAAGCCGTAACTGCTGTGTACTTTCTTATCCTAGTTGTCTGTAGGTCAAACAACCTCGCCCACCATCGCCCTCTCCCCCCTAGCCTACAGCTCCGACACTCGACCCACGAACTCGCACTGCTAGTCGCTCATTGCCTCAGCCGACCCATAGCATAACCCAACGCCAGTCAATGAGCGGAATATTAGAGGTTAATACAATAAAATGAAGGCGCAATGGAGTGCTTTTGTTCTGCTTAGCCTTCAGCTCAGTGCTTATTGTTCTGCTACTCGGGCGTACCAGTATATTCTGTTCTTTCGATATAAGGTCCTGTAGCCAGGTCTTCAGACACGACCACCTTGAACTTGACATCAGGGTCCCCGCCGTCATCTTCTGGGTCTCTCCACTTCAGGAAGAACGCCGTGTCATCGATCGTCTGTTCATACGGGAACCAGATTATCGGCCGGGCGGGAGGGCCTGGGGAGAGACAAGGGAAAAAATGGTAAACCGAGATATCCACAGCCTACCCACTGCCATTTCTCTGAGGTGGTGCTTTCAAACTACCTTGTTGTCGCTGGCTAAAATATAGCAATTATTAGTACATGCTGAAAAATCGTATTCCTTAGTAATATAAATAATCCATCTCCCCTACACAATGACCTCTTAAATACCAGAAAGGATCAGTGCGTTGGACAACATTGTACAAGGGGAGGGGTGGGGAGGGTCCTCATAGTACCCGAGAAGGGTGTGTTTTTGTTGGCGACAGGAGAAAGTTTAGCAGAACGGAAGTAAAAACTGAGAATTCCAGAGCTCTGGCTTTTTTGTGTGCATCACCAGGGGCTCATAAATAGGGGCGCCCCTCTCTAGTATTGCCCTATTGACAAGGCATTTCAACAGACCTAGTTATTTTTAGAACGGTTTACCGCTAAAATTGTAAAGCTTTTGTTTTACTAGCCAATCAAATTCGTTTTATCAGTAGCTTATATCATTTAAAACCGATATGCAAGTTCAAGCACTGATTTTTTGTTGTTCTCTGCTATTTTTGGTCCAATTACAAGCTGGATTGGCTTCGAAAGCAAATTTCATCCGTAACTTTGGTTCGTTCTGTAGGTACCGGAGCTGACCGGAGCACAGTTGACGTAATTAAATAGAAACAAAGGACCCGAGATAAAGGACTCAAAGTAACACAAAGAACGAAGCTAACACAGAATACAATAGGCTCCGGTACCTACAGAAAGACCCGTAACTTTAGCCTTTTCATAGCTGTCCAAAGGTGTCTTCGCATGCAAGCTTGAACTACTTGAAAACCAGAGCTTGTTTGGTTTTACGGCCGTTTGTTATTATGATAAAATGATGGAAATCGTGGGAATGAGTTATTTAATTTTAAACTGCATTTTGTGAGTCGTTCAATAAATAATCTGTCTGTCCTTTTAATTCGCTCAGAAATTTCACGCCAATGTGACGAAGCTATTGCCGCCCGTCGAATTCAGCATATTTACTTTGACTTGAGGAAAAAGGAAAAAAGGACCATACTTCCAGACAAAGAGCTGAAGCGTCGTATGGCGACCGTACGGTTCTTACGCCCACGCCAGAGATTTCGGCCCTGACAGTCGCTATCCTGGTGTTGAATTGCTCAGTAGCTAGATACCTATGGGTGAGAGAACGCCCGGCCACCAGACCATATAAGGACGCCCCTTGTACCGTTAGTGAACAATCAACTAATTAATATGCATCACCAACGTATTTATAGGTCTCATGAGTGTGTAAGAGATCCATGTGGGACACGTTTTATTTTTTAACTAGCTTATGTAACGGTTATGCGCAGAAATGTTTTTCATGTTTGCCGCATGACATGTTTTACTCATCATAATACAAAAATACGCATTATGGACACGAGAACGAGTTTCTTTTTCAGTCTCCCGTTTGCGCATGCGCACACACGTCATCTTGTTTAAATTTTATTTTCCGTGAGCAGACGACCATTGATCCCTTGAAAGCTCATCAAAGGATGTCTAGTGTTATACTCTTAGCTTCTGAATACTATTGTCTGTCCCGATTTATTCAAATATATATCCATTGGTGTTTGTTTACGGTCTCAGTGTCGTTTTGTCATTGGAGACATCACATTTGCACCATAGATTTTCGCTAATAAAAATAGTTTTAAGTCCGAGGATTAAGTAAATCAATACACGGCTCAATAACTGGCGGGAATTTGTAAGCCAGTGCTTACATGGCTAAAGGCTGACACGCCCCTGTTACTGCTTTATAATTTTATTCGGCTGCATTCATTCCTAAAACGTTTTTATTGCAAAAAATACATATATGTTATTTACCGGCTGGGAGGTCCGTATCCCCATACGGACCGAAACTGTGAACGAGGGCTTCCGGCCTCGCGCAAATGGTTACAGAGATAGGAAAATATCGCCCCCGCGCGCGCGCTCTGAGAACCAATCAGAATGCAGAATTCTTTACTGTGCCCTCAAGAAAAAAGGTTATCTTTCCTTTATCAAGTTTTCGCCGTCCACACTAAAACAGTAGTCGGCCTTTCAAATGTATCCACACTTGGCGCAGTGTGGACGGAAGGCACAACCGTAAAAGTTATAAGCCGTTATTATAAGCCGTTTCTAAATTTAGAGAGTGGACGGTGCCCGAGAATGCTCGGTTTAACGAGTGCGGTACGTGCGATGCTTCCTCTGCTCTTACTAAATAGTTTAGGCAAATGAAGTGGGTCTACTTACAGTATTTCTTGGTAACGATGCTGACCGTTTCATAGTTGGTCTTGCCCATGCCCATTTTATTTCTCGCCCATATCTTTATATCGTACATCTTATCTCGTTTAAGATTGGTTATATAATACGTGGGGTACGTATCTTCTGTATTCCACCGCTGTCCTTCGTAGTCTATTATGTAATGCACTATTTCCATTCCTCCGTCGTCCAGGGGTGGGTCCCATGTGAGGGTCACACCTTGACATGTCACGTTTGCTTTGACGTTCACCGGACGGCTCGGGTGCCCTGTGGAATTGACGAACGAGGACATTGTTGAGCGCCCGACATTGCAACCATATGTCGCCAATGGTGACCTAATTTGGGGGCTTGGCGCGACAAAAATTTTAAAGCTACTCGCCGAATGGCATCCCATCTTTCTAAGTTCAGCTGAGATCCACGCTTATTTATGTGTCGACTAAATATTGCTTTTTAGCGACTAAAATTTTTGAATCGGTCGCCAATACAGTAAAAACCCGTATAAAAGAACAAGTGGATTAAGAACACTCAGGCTGTAATTTGGTCAAAAAGGTACCTTATACACAAGAACACATGCAGCCTGAAAAATAAAATTTGTTCTTGTATAAAAAAATAGCTGCCAGTTAGCTTCGAGTACAGTAACCTACTGTGGTAGAGTAGATGCAATGCTAGACCATTGCACACAGAGTTCTACAACAGGTACTGTATGGGGATTTCCGGGTGCATTTAGCTACTGTATGGGGATTTCCGGGTGCATTAAGCAATTGTTTTTGGACTTGACTAATTGTTGTCACCCAACGACTGTTACCTTCTGCCAATCACTTAAGAACATTTTCAGGCTGATTTTGAAGAAAACACCTAATGTATAAGAACAAAATCAGCCTGAATCCCCAAAACACCTGTTCTTTTATGCGGGCTTTTACTGTAGCACATAGCGAAAACAGGGCCATGTTGTTCAATGTCAGCAGTGTCCCTTATGTTTAGGTATTCACACGAGTAAGTAGCGGATTTCAGATGAGTTTCGATTAAACGTTCGAAAACTATACCAGACTCACTTAACGCATTTGTACAGGGTTTTAAGTAATCATCCATGCAAGAACTAGGCAAACTTCCATTGTTTGCATTGAAGGTTCCCCACGTAGGATATGTCCTATTTTTTTTGCCACTGAAAGTTATCATGACTAGTAACATAATAAAACTTGCTTTGAGAAAATATGGCAACAAAAAGTCTCTAGACCAATCAGATCAAAGAAGAACAAAGGAGGGAGAATCAGCATTTTACGCTAGGTTCCCCACGTACAAAGTCTTTTAAAATTGCATATCCTGTTTGTGAGTACCACATGTGCTTATATATCCCTAAAAATCCTCAGACAAGTTTTTCTAGCATAGTGAATTTACTGATTTTCATGTCTAAGCCAATGAAATTGCCTATATTTTCAATAGAAATTAATTGCATTCCAGCATGCTTTGCCGTTGGCTTGCCTAGTTCTTATACGGACCATTACTTAAATGAAGAAATAATTAGCGTGCGAGCCGCCTGTCCAGTGTTTCTTTTTCGGATATTTGATTTTTTAGCGCGCGGGATCGTAGTCGTCATTCGAAATCTGCTCTACGCATGGCTCAGTTTAAAAGGTCCCTTATTCAGTAAGTACTCACTTGCGTGGGTAAGTTTAACGGTAACGTTCCTAGACCCATGAATATTCCAGGACCAACACAAATAGTCCCCAAAGTCCTCCAGCTCGTTGGTGATGATGTCAAACATGGCGAACTCGGTACCGTTGGCGTACTGCTTATTGTCGAACCAGATGGTGACGTTTGGAAAGGGGTAGCCGTCAAAACGACACCGAATGTACACAGGGTGGGGGTTGCCAAGGTAAGAGTACACTGTCAGGGGGGTGCCCTTCACGTTCAGAATAGGTTGCGCTGCAATAAAGAGAAAGACGATAATACAACGTCAGTGGGGGACTGGGGGTGCCCCTCGCTTTTAGAATAGGTTGCACTGCAATAAAGAGAGAAACCTTAGGTTATCATCAGCCCCACAAAAGGTTGCGGTCTCTACATTCTCGAACCCAGAGCTCCCCGGTTCGTTACCTCGTGGGGAGGCTCTGGTGACCGCCATTGATGCATGCGCGAGATTTGATACAGAGCCTTTCAGCGCATGCTACAGCGTTTCAAATCAGCCAATCAGCGAAGGTCCTCAAGGCCACCAGAGCCTCCCTTGCGAAGTGACGAGCCGGGGAGCTCTGGGTACGCGAATGCGCTCTCTAGGTCCCAGTACGTTCTGGAGGGAATGCACTAGATTTAGCCAATGGGAAGGGCTGAAAAAAGGCCTGTTTTTTTTTAATGGTGCGCGCTCTCGATGATAGCGCGGAGGACGAGTTCTCAACGGTGAACAAAACAAACACGAATTGTTTTTTGAAATAGCGAAAGAATTTAGGAAATTGCCAGAGAGTCAGAGCGCATTTCCCGAAAATATGCTTTCGTCTACAACTTTAAAAATATACTCGCTATGAACGTCAATCTTGGAGAAATTTAAGCAGGTATCTTATGCCAATATGTGCGCATTATCTGATCTCCAGTAGCGTTAATACTTTTAATATATCTGAGCTTAAATGGACCCCTTCCTTGAGAGATCAACCCCGCGCAAAAAAAAAGTTGCTGGTATTTTTGAACGAAACTCCGTTTATCAAAGTACTAATGCTAATGGAGATCAGATAATGCCAACATATTGCCAAAAGATACCTGCTTATATTCTCCAAGATTGAAGTTCATAGCGAGTATATTTTTAAAGTTATAGACGAAAATATATTTTCGGGAAATGCGCTCTGACTTTCGCATGAGTCACCTTAAGATAAATAGAGGAAACGATAAGGAAATCACAAGCACATGCTCCTTGGCAAACCCGCACTGAGCGTTTATAAACAGCGCGGTCACGACCCGTTTTCCAACTGGCCTGGACACCCAAAAACGTGCGCAGTCAAGTACTGAACAGTATAGACCTTTTTCAAAAATGGCGGAAAGTTACATGGAAACGAGGCTGGAAATATGAGCATACATTACCGCTCCCCAGGACGCCTTAGTTGGTGAATGGAGACCGAAAAACCGTTTAATGTCTAGTGTTTTCTGATTTTCTTTTCTTATCGCCCCCTATTCACCAGGTAAGGCTTCCTAGGCAGCTGCCATGTATGCTCATATTTCCAGCCTCGTTTCCATGCAACTTTCCGCCATTTTTGAAAAAGGTCTATTTGACAATTAGACCTCGAGGCCTAATGTGCTATGATGAATAGACCATGAGGCCGAAGGCCGAATGGTCTATTGATATCATAGCACATGAGGACGAAATGTCTAATTGTTTTAGTATAAACCAACTAGTTGGTCAGTTTTCGCAATGAATTCCATTATTTTATGTTGAAAAGAAAGGTGGTGGTTTTGCCAGGTACGGTCTATCACTAATAGACCATTAGTAGCTCAGCCAATCAGAATGCAGGATTTGTAATAGACCATTAGTTGGTTTATACTAAAGCCTGCTAGCCGGCTCTCTAGTGTGATTTTTCGGATATTTGAATTTTTGGCGCGCGGGATTCCTGTTCCGCTACACAGGAATCCCGCTTGTCAAAAAAACAAACAAATATCCCAAAAATCCTACTGAGCAGGCTATGAAAAGTGTAAATAGAGCAGATTTCGTATGACTGTGAAAAGCTCCGCGACAAAGTTGTACCGCTCCGCGACCGTGACCGCGCCGCGACTACGCGATTTCGTTCGGTATCTACAGCAGGCCAGGATCCGTACCGCCACCGCGACAGTACTGCGCCGTGTAACGGCACTTTTCACAGTCATACGAAATCTGCTCTAAGCGATCCCTGGATGCCCGCACAGCGTCCAGTTCTGGCTTGAGTCGTGTCACGCAATACCTACTTTTAATATACAATCCCACAGTCTCTGTAGCTACCAAGGGGTTCCCTTGTTCGTCACGCGCCGCGTTAAACACCTCACAGGTGTATTTACCCATATCCTTCATACGCACATCGTTAATACGAATCACACTGCGGCGAGGATAAATCTGGAAAACAACAGTTACAGTTTAATAGATGATTTTTTCAAAACTAAAAAAACTGAACATGTTGAAGTGAGCCGATACGCGCATGCTCCAGAGGGTAGGGCCGCCTGCAAGTCGCCAGCGATAGGGTCGGTTCTAGCCGTCTGTCGCCGTTCCTAGTGTCCGTCACAAACTATGTTACACCCTACCAGGGGTAGGGCCGGTACTATTTTTGCCCCTTCGAAATGCTTCTCCCTTTAGCAGCGATAGGGTTGGTTCTAGCCGTCTGTCGCCGTTCCTAGTGTCGTCTCAAACTATGTTACTCTCCTACCAGGGGTAGGGCCGGTACTATTTTGCCCCTTCAAAATGTTTCTCTCTTTAGAAGGGATAGGGTCGGTACTACTTTTGCCCGCTCAAAATATGTTACTCCCCTAGCAGGGGTAGGGTCGGTACTAACCGTCTGCCGACGTTCGTAGCGTCCATCTCTCATCCAGCGGACCGTCGGAGTTGGTTTACCCTCACCAGTACAATCGAGCTGCGCGCGCTCGCGAAGCTCGACGACAACATCATATACTTCTTTGATAGTAGGGCGAACTAGAGAAAACAAAGAGGAAGCTCAACGTTCATGCAAAGGAACGGACTATAGTCTCCCTCGCATCCGGGCTTTCTGGGAGGGAAGCGTTGCGTGACCGTCACAAACCCGGATGCAAGGGAGACTAAACCGACCACTCACAACATTTATATTGTGGAAGCCATCATCGATGATCAAGTGCATCTGTAGGGAGAGTCCTTTTAAGCCGGAACAACAGAAACGTTCGATCCTCGAACTTATGCGGAAGCTTAAGGAGACCCTATTCTCGTACCCTGACCTCCCCGGCTCGTCAACTCAATGGAGGAGGCTCTGGGGATAGCCACTGGCGCATGCGTAAACGAAAATCACCTATTTATGCCTTGAAATTCACCAAAACTTGCAGATGTTCGAGAAACATCGTTCTCTTGGTCGCCATTTTGTTTTTTCTAGGCAAAAGGGCCTGGATCGAGATTTCAAAAATACCACAGGCAGCCCGTTTCTCAAATGCGAGATTAGCCAATGAGCGAAGTCTCTGGACTGGATGCGACAGCGACTGTTACTAGAGCTTCTGCCTCGAGGTGACGATCCGAGGAGCTCTGGGTACGAGAATGCCCATTTCCGGTTGAATCAACATACCGTAGACTTTAGTTATCTCAGCTATCGCGGTGTCCTTGAACTCTTTGATATTGTAGGCGACGCAGGTATAGTTACCCACGTCACTTATTTGTATATTGTTTATGTAGAAGTACTCTCCTTCTATGGTGAACCGAGGGTTAAACGTGTCGATAGGCCTCTTGACGGGGTTGAGCCATCGGTACCTTGGCTTTGGGTACCCTGTGGCCTTGCAGTGGAACGTGGTATTGAAGCCGACTGTCAGTACTCGTGTTCTCGGAAGGGGACGTTCAATTATAATAGGGGGCTCTGCATTAGGAAATAAAAACAATATGTTATAAGGGAATCCTCCAGGAGTTCGAGTATTAAAGATTGTTTTCACTAGCGTCGGTTCAAGCGGTGAAATGTACAGAACACGGTTAACCTTCCCTTCCCCCTCCCCGTCTGTCCTTTTCTTGCGCTCGCCCCATTTTCGCTCGGCCAAAAACTCGCTCATCGAACTTCTCGCCGCTTTCGCCTCTGTTTCTCTGGATTTCTTTTCCCTAAAAACACACGGGCACGCTTGCTACGCAGGCTAGGTTAACAGAGAAACAATGTTTTGAAAGTGAGATTGTGAGAATCCTGGCCGATCTATTTGTTCCGAATAACCTGTAGAAATTTCTAAATCGACATCTAAAAACAATGTTTCAGATTTGATTTACCAAATTCGATCGAGAACATTGCTATATATTCTCTAAAATCACCCGATTGAAATGGATTCAATGGATGCTTGCAAGAACCATTTCAGCTGATATTAGTTCGCAATGATCGCTCGCAACCGGCAGGTACAAAACGCAGGTCACAGGTCAACAATAGAACGAGTCTACTTGTGACCTGTGATCTGTGACCTGCGTTCTATTGTTGACCTGTGACCTGCGTTTTGTACCTGCCGGCTCGCGGCTCGCAACGTGTCGAACTTTTTACTATTTGTCCGCCATTTTGATACAGAACGCACATGCGCAAAGAAGCCCGAGAAGGCTTCTGGGAACGAAATTGTGAGACAAGGTTCCATGGTCCCCTGAGCACTAAAACAATGAGGATTTGGTTGTGATGCTAAGACCACGCATGGCCGAGCTCTACATATTATATTGCCCGTATCAGTCTTCGAAGGAGTGACGAAGGAACGGAACACCCCTTATTTGTAAAACCCTGGATCCGCCAGGGATTTACCTTATTTGGAAGTTAATGTAGATCCCCTTCTGATAAGAATTTCGGCATTTGCCAGAAAAACACTGAATTTTGAGCGAGAACTTCCAGGCATTTGAGCGACTTTTTATTTTAAAGCATCCTCCATTTTGGATCTAGCTTAGCTGCCAGGCCTAATCTATTTTGAGCATCCACAGGGAACCCGCGCGCCTCGCCCCAGTCCCCTTATAGGCATTTGGCAAAAACGACAGCACTTTCTTGATATGTTTTGGGGCCTAACCTGGTAACTTGTGGGATACAAATTATTTCTACTCACCAAACACGATCACCTCAATGTTGACAGTATCTGCACGCACGCGGCCACCTGCGCTCGTCATGGAGATCTTACACGTGTAGTTTCCCTCGTCGGAGACTTCAACCATCGAGATTTTGACAGAGCCGCCCGCTTGGCTATCAAACCTGCCGGTGTCTGGGTCCCATTTATTCCCGTTTTTGGTCCATGTGAAAGTTGGCTTTGGGTAACTATCAACATCGATGACTATCATGCCGTCAGCTCCCAGGCGAAGGTACTGCTGCCGTTTGATGTTCACTACAACGACTGATGGTACAAGCAAAAATGTAGTATGACAGGTCAACAAAATAGATCTGTTTCACATGACCAGGGGGCCGTTTCTCGAAACGCCCGAGAATTCTCGGGCCCGAAAAGTTTGTTTTGAAATTTTAATAGATCTCCAAGTTTTTCGTTTTTTTTCTACCCTGATGATTTAAATAATCTACAACTTCCTATCCGTGAATATGTATACTGTTTATGTCTCAAAAACGAAATTTTTGATTTCATCCAAACCCTCAAATCGACGAAAAATCACCCGAAAAGTCTCGTGAGGTCGGTTGCTCCCGAAAACTTTCCATCGTTTTTTCACCCGAGTTTTTCGGGTGCCCGAAAAATTCGGTTTAGACTAACGTAATTCTATAAATACTATAGAATAGAAATAACCACGAAAAGGGAGTTATAGACTATTCAAATCAGCAGGGTAGAAAAGATTTTAGATGTTTATCAAGAGATTTCTACTACACGTAATTCGTATCCTAATATCGAACGAAAACAGTAACAAAGGCGTGGTTGACACGGGCTCTGGCTGAAAAATTTTCAAACAATCTGATGAGAAAAAAGGTTGGGGGTTGTCGTTTAAAAACACACATTCTGGCTACGCCGCAGAGTAGGAACCCACTATATCTATACCGCATGAACTTACATTTAACATTTAGAGTGTAGGTCTGAGCATTCTGAGAGCCACGGCATTCGTATCTCCCTCCATCGCTGACTTTGACGTTCTTCAAGTTCAGCTTGTATATGCCAGATGATGGTCTAGTAACGTAGACACCTTTGCTGCTGTCTTCTGGGACTTTAGCGCTACCATCTTTGAACCACCCCCTGAAGGTTTCTCCTGTGACTTCGCAATTAACCTCGGTTGAACTTCCCGCTGCTATAATGTCTGAAGTATAACCAACTTTCACCGTAGCATCTAAAAGCAGAAAAAAACGTCTCTCAGATATCACTAGCGTCATTGATTGACCGGGGCAATCAACGAAGATATTGGTAACTAGCTTGCGCTAGTTTTTGGTGATATCCGGTTGCTTATAATTTGTCCACGGACGTGGAATTTCACTTCCTTTTGTTAGGTAGGCAATGACCAGGATCTTCTCAAGTTTTCGTGGTTTATACATATGGGACTAGCTCACAAAACTCTTACTACACACTAACAAATACTTACAAGACCAACTACAAAGGCCAATTCAGCCTTTCTTTAATATCCTAAACCAGACAACAGCCCATGGGGTAAAAGCAATTTTTGACAATTTATGAGTATTAAATTATGAAGCGAAGAAAATAAACGAGTTGGAGAAGTATAAGTCTGACAAAAGTTTTGTCGTGGAAACGGGAAGAAAGTGCTCGAGGTTTTAGCCACTCGTATCGCTACAGCACACTGCCCCACTCGGCACTCGGGTTTTTCGGCGGCTAGACAATCGAATGGCTTCCAAGAGAGAGCTTTTCAAGCTTTTGTTTTGACTATGAGCAATGTATGAGCAACGTTTACAGAGAGGAAAGTTGGGTATATTCACACTTGTATACATAAGAACATAAGAGAGCTCGTCTTATGTTGTTATGTCATTATATTGCTAGTGTGCACCAGGCATTACCAAAGCTGGGAAAGCGTAATACAAACTGCAATAATGCATGCATTGGCCATAATCAGTCAATGACGATAACTCCACAGGGAGCTCACCTTTAGAGTTTAAATCAAGAAAAATAATAAAAATCTTTCCATTTTTCGCTGAATAAAACGAAAGGAAATCTATTTCGCTAAAGGTTAGCGCCAGACAGAAGCCATTTCGTGGTAATAAGGCCCTAGTGGGTCTGGGCAAAGCATAATTAGCCAATCAGAAAAGACCAGAACGCAGGGCAAAGAAAATAGATTTCCTTTCGCTTTATTCAGCGAAAAGGGAAGATTATTATTATTTTTCTTGATTTAAACTGTAAAGGTGAGCTCTCTGTGTAACTCGGAGAGCCTCTTGTTAGGGATCCCGATACGTCATTGGAATCGGAGAAGACTCCCCTCCCAATGGCGTAGCTTCTCCCCCTCCAATAGCGTATTGGTATCCCTAACAAAAATCCTTTAAAAAGGGGCCGATTTACCCTACCCATAATGCACTCCTTCGCCCTGTAGTGTAGCTGATTGCTCGGAAAAACTAACACGTTATTGTTCTATTGTTTCCTCGTTCTATTCTTGTGTTGCTGTTGTTTTTGCACTAGGTGTTTCAATCAAAAAGCGGAGTTAGATTTTCGGAAAAGAAATATGTCAAAATGGCAAGCATGGGCATACGGGCACCCAGCCACCCACATACCAATGTTTCAGGTTCAGATAAGATAAAAGGGATTCATATCAAGAAAATTTCGCCAAAAGCTGTCGTTTTGCCGACGTTACAAAACTTCCTTATTAGGAAATCCCCCTTACCTTGTTTGGAAGGTCTGTAAGTACTTTTCCTAATATCTTAGTGAAAAAGCAGGAAAATTGACCAAAACTTGCAGATACTCGAGAAACATCCTTCTCTTGGTCGCCATTTTGTTTTTACCCCCCGCTGAGGGGCCTGAGACACGTTTTGAACACCACAGGCAACCCGCACGGATTTGGCATAAAAACGACAGCACTTTCTAACATTGAAACCTGCAGAATAAACTAGTTCTCCAGCATTGTCACTTTGGCAGATGAGTAACTTGATAAAACAACAGGGACGTCACCTCTCTCGGTTTTGCCGGATGTCGCAAGATTTTTCGCTCCGTCTCCAGGGATAAAATTCAAGACTGCTGTCATATATTTACTGTATTTCTCCCGGGAGAATTGCAGGAAATTTTGCTATGTCAAGGCGGTCTCCAGAATTTGAAGTCCTGGGGTTGACATCACTGAATTAACAAAAGATTACTACTGAAGATAGGGATTAGGAAAACAGGAATAGCAGTGATAACCTTTGGTTGGATTTCTAATGAAGCTAACAGAGCTTCTACTTTTTCTTCCTGCCCTTCTAAAATTGCAGCTGATAATACTATTGTCTCGCTAAATTATCGCAAGTTTTTTCGTTCAACAAAATATATATCAGTTTGACCATATAACTTTGACCAATGATGCCAATTCATAGTAAAAGATAGTAGAAAGTATAGCTGTAAGACACAACATTTTGTAAATTGTGGGCTGCGTATTTTCCTTCAGTCTCCTTATCAAAGTTTTCACTTTGGCCATGGAAACCAGTTACATAAGCAAGTTACGTAGAGATTTCGTGTGAACTGTAAAAGTGCCGCGACAACGTTGTGCCGCGCCGTACCCTGCGAGCAGTGATTTCCTTCTCTCTATAGGCAGGCGGTATGCACGTCGACTACGCGATTTTATTGGCGATTTCATTCCATCTACAGCAGGCCATCTGCTCTAGAACATATAGTTCGATCAGGTTCGATGCATTTTTAAGCTGTATATTCCCAAAGGCATAACGCTTCAAACAACGGTGTCCAGTTTTCAATACAAAACGTTCAAAACATGTGGTTTTGATGTATGGTATCAGTCTAGGACTGTTGCATTCATATTCATAGCAAAACAGGAAAGACAAGTGTAATGGCTTTTAGTTTGACAGCTTTTGTTTATTTTTCAATTAGTCTGTTTTGCATGTTATCTTGAATTCGGATCACACGTTTCTTTAGTTATGGAGAGTTGTGTTTCTTCTTTTGGCCTTTTGGCGTTCAACTAACAACGAAAACTATAATTTTCCTATTTTATGTGAAAATAATTTAGTTTTTCGACGTATATCTTGCATTGCATGACAAAAACGCGCAAGGAATGCGAACAGATAGAAGCATAAACCCGATCCGACATAGTTTGAGAGTGTAGAAAATGCGACTCTAATATTGTGCAAGCGCAACTTTTACAGCCTGGAAATGATATATACGAATCAGCGATACCTGAAACTAAATAAAATACTTCATAATCGTTACTATCTTTCAGCTTCCTTTAGGGATAAAACCTTTTTCCTGTCCAAGCGCGCGCTATAACGCAACACAAAGTTACAAAACTGGCAAAGAATGGGATACTATACTTTCTAAAAGTATTTTGTTGCCCTAGCGAAGCTGCTATTCAGAATCGGGGGAAAGTATCTATTTATCATAAATAGCCTTAGAGTTGCACCCTATGGGTTCTAAAAACATTTTAACAAATTCCATCTACCATACGTCACAATTTGGCCGGAAAGGAAATAGCTTGTTTCCCGTTCGTGTTACAAAACTTATGGTGCACACAATAGTAAAAGTTCACACGTAAAATGGCTAACTATAAGCTGAAAGGACTAAATAACCCCACAAAAGAATAAAGTGTTCAGGTTTAGGTAAATAAACTTAAGCATAATAGAATTCGGAAGCAGGAAATGTGTAAAAACAAAAGATATGTTTTCAATAGTTAAAACTTCGCAAACAAAGAATGAAGGAAAGTTGACACTACAAATTGCTGTTTTTAGCAATCACACTTCAGATTTCGTGGCAAAAAGTTTGGCATACAGAGAGTGAGAAGTTATTGAAACTTAGAAAAGGTTATGCCTTGAAATTTATCTCTGTTGCAGTTAATAATAATAAAAGTAAAATATATCAGGATGGCATCGAAAAGGTCACCGCTAAAATGTGCCTGGATTGCGTAGCTCAAGTGAACTGATAAGAATATGCCATGCTCGAAAATCAAGTGACATCAAAACTCCAACACAAACATTATCTATTCTCAAATGCTCCAACAACAGAACATCTATTTACTAAACATTTAGGATAAAATTATGGAGAAATATTGGATCAAATTTCGCGTTGAGACGTAGGTCTGTGGGAACCCATTTAGAAGTTATTATCACAATGTTTTCGCTGGGCTCGCTTCCCGCCTAAACAACAACGAGCTACATTTCAACACGCGCAAAAAGCCTGAAAGATTTTGACCGCTTTAACTACAATAGATCGCGGAAAATCTAGGAAGTCTCTAGAAGGGAACAACAACACAAATCAGGGAGCTATAGACACGTATAAAGATTTTTAAATGTTTAAAACATCAACAAAGAAAGCTAATGATCAATCGCTACACAGCAAGCGGATAACTAAACGCCTATCGAGCCAGCGCGAGCTGCTTGTTTCGAGATTTCACAAATTCTAACAATATTCCTGTCACTTGGATATTTCTATGTCGTCGTTTACGAGCAAAGTACCTTCTGAACAGTGCACAATATATAATCAACCTTTACTTTCGCGATTAAACAAACCAAATGCGTTTGCATAGCCATTAAGAAGACGGACTTTTAACGGCAGTATTGACTGGAAGGAATTCATCTCAATAGCTTTATAGAAGGTTGCACGAGGCAAATAACTGATCACGTATTTCTCGCGCTAATAATATTGCATAGTTATGAAGTATTCTGCGGTTGAACCGAAGGCTCGAAGTGGGAGATCGAGGTGTCTGTTTGAAAGCTGTGGTAAAACTTTGGCTCCACAACAAACTACTTACTTGTCACTCCAAGGAGAGTCAGCACAACGGCTAGAGCTCCGACAAACGTAGAGCCAGCATCCTCCACAATCAGGAGATCTGTAGAAGACCACACTAGCTTGCGCGAGATTTACAGAGGAGAATAATCGCTTTCTTCGCCTCTCCACCGTTTGATGCGAGCTGTAGGCTTTCAACTCTGAAAGGCAACGCCACGCAAGTGGATCGTATTTCATTTGAAGGGTTGGGCTGCTAAGCCGATGTGAGGCATTGTTCATTTCCTGTGGATTTTCCTGCGCGCTACAGATGCCAAACTTATCACCTAGGTGAGAATGTAACGCCTCACGTGACATAAATTCGGCCTGTTTCTCGCGATTTACTTGCAATTTTAAAGACGAACACATTTTTATGCAGAATGAGGACGATTTTCAAGTTGAAATTTCAAACGATAGATGTTCCACTTGTCCTTCTGAGAAGTTTTTTTCGTGAGTTCGTGACAGAAGATTGACATGTGTCAGTCAACTTGCAAATATTTAACTTTTGCAATCAGGAGAGATGTTTTATATGCGGTTTTCAAAATTCTGCGAAATCTAAAGCAACAGTCAAATCGCGTGTTTTACAGCTTCCATCGACCGCATAGTCTCCCTCGCACAGCCCGTTTTTTGTGTCGGTCACGCAATGCTAAAAACGGGCTGCGAAGGAGACTATCGACTGCGCAACTAACACGTAGCAAATATACTAGTAGTCTCCTCCGCAGGCGTCTTTTGTGGCGTGTTTTCGGCTCGTTTTGGCTCGGTTTCCAGCCTTAGGCCTTTGAAGGTGAGCCCGCGCTCCTTTCCAAGGGACAAAAATATTTTTTGTTCGTGCCTAGTCTTCTCGCGCGTTTTTGCCCGAGCACAGCAACCCCGCGCGTTGTTTTTTGAGCCGAGAGATGCCTGCGGAGAGGAGGCTAGCCGCAGGTGACCCTGGCCTATTGTTTGTGTACTGCATTCAACATTTAACTATTATAGGGTCTATATGGGGTTGTGTGAAGGGCGGATGTAACGGACCTGGAAACTTATAAGAAATTCTCAATAATAGCCTGCGTAGCGGCTCTAAAAGGGAAGGGGAGAGAGTCGAGACGAGCGAAAACCGGAAATAGCGCGGGCCGCAGGGGGTTCGTCTCGACTCCCTCCGCTTCCCTTTTAGAGCCGCTACGCAGGCTACTCAAAAAGTTACTGAAACTTTACCTTCAATTCGAGAAAAAATGTATGGGGGGGGGGGCGAGTTGAAGGTGCGTGCCAAACTTCATATGAGCATCATGCAAGAGCAACAACAACACTAAGTTTTAGTAACTTGAGAATTACTTATAAATTATCCAGGTCCATGCATCCCAACACACAGCCCTCCCTCGTTTCCCTTGAAAAATATATACCCTCATTTCTGAAAAATTCAATTCCGCCTGATACTCAGGCTAATAAATCGATGGATTGCAGTACACAAACAATAGGCCTGGGTCACCAGTGACACTTTACTATATTGGCGTTGACTCAGGGAACGCTTTAGAGTTCAGAGTTTCAGCCCGGGGGGGGGGGGGGGGGGGGGGGGACTCCCCATATTTTCAGACGGGGGTGCTCGTCCTATCCTTAGGGTATAAAATTGACAGACCTGCTATCTCTTAGGGGTGTTTAAAATCAGCCCTATCCCTTAGGGGAGTCTCGGGCCAATCCTCGCCCACAAATATATTGGTACTAACACCAGAACCGATATTTACAAAGGAAACTTGGATGAAAACCCTTAAAGACCTAAAATTTGCTTTTATTCGTTTTGACCTGCCAATGTGCTATCTTTTAGGGGTAAATTCTGCATTCGCCGCGCCAAATTTGCTTTCTTTTAGGGGTGAATTTGCTGTTGGCCACACCCATTTTGCTATCCCTAAGGGTCAAAAACAATTTTCCCGACGAGCACCCCCGTCTAAAATATTGGGAGTCTCCCCCCCGGGTTTGCAGACTGAAACATTCGCATCCGAATCGTCTGTTTGTGCATGGACCTCGTTATGATGAGATGTGCAAGTTGGAGCTGGCTGTCATTACGGAGAAAGGGATCGGGGACTGTTCCTACCAGATGTCTCGCGCGCTGATTGATATAGAAAAATTCAACTGTCTCTCTTTACTGTAACTACAGTAATTCTAAGTCTAGAATCCCTACAGTGATTCTAAGTCTAGAATCCCTTTGGCAATTAACGCGCTGTCAATCAAATGTTATGGACTCGTAGCCTAACGCAGCCGCTTGCGCGAGGGAGCGTGGCTTCGCAGAGGAGGCTAAAATTCTTGGTTACTTGATAAGGGCCAAGTGGTCTATCAAAAATCGACGTGCTCGCACGGAGCTCGCGCAACAATCATTTTTGCGGTGCTCGCTTGCTCACGGAATATGCCCGGTTGAAACTGGCGATTTTTGTTGCATTGATCGTGCGATTTTCTTGCGCGAGTTGCGACTTCTCTTGTATAATTTTTGCGATTTCTGTGCTCTCTTTTCTTCAAATCGCATGTTGCAAAGAGTTCGAACATAATGCACCAGTCAATTGACAACCCCGCACCCCCCCCCCCCCCCCATTCGCGCATTAGCGGGGCATTCACCTTTTTGGCAAGTGAAAGGCAGTGGAGCGCCTCGGTTTGCGGGGACAATCTGAGAGGTGAATGCACCATCCCCAGGGTAATAATTAAGAGTGAATGCGCTCCTTGCCCAACGAATTTAGAAAAATAACACAAAGGATTTTACTCACTGAAAAGAGTCATGTAAATGGTGCCCAGTTCAATGCAGCCGCAGCCGATCGCAAAGCGTAATAAAACCATATTTTTCTACTTGCATGTACTTTCGCTAGTGTAGATTAAAATTTAATACGTGTAAATCTGTATTTGTCGTGTCTTTCGTGAAGTAAGGGGCTGTTCTTATGGAGGTGAGACAGCCCGGAAAGCGGGCTGGTTTCTGTTGTGTTCGTGTCCCGGGGAAGAGAATGACTCCCCGCTCGATACTGTTTGGAAGCCGTGAAAGAAAGCGCATCTCCCGACCAACGGGGCAGTAATGTAGTGGAATTCTGTACGAAAGCCCCGCTAGTACCCCGCTAATGCGCGAATGGGGGGGGGGGGGGGGGGGCTGTCAATACTGGTGCATAAATTTCTCCGCGACATGATCACGCGACAAAAATCGCTGAGTTGCACCTATAGTTTAAAGAAGTTTCTACTTACCATATTTGGAAGTCCAGAAGTTTTCCTAGCTCATTTCTTGCCCTAAATTGTCAAAAAATTCGCCAAAACTTGCAGGTTTTGGAGAGAATCGCTGTTCTTGTAGGCCGCCATCTTAATTTTGGCCCAGGAGCCCGGAAATTCAAACACAGGTAGCCCATTCACGCACGGGTTCGCATTGACAAAAACGACACATTTATCTTGATATGAAAATTGCATGAAGTATACACCAGCCTTATTCGGTGCTCGATTGCTCACAAATGATGAGCAGATCTAGTCTATGGTTCGTGGTGTTCGCAAAAAGTGATCCGATTTGTCGGATATCACGAAAATTTCGCCAAAAACTGTCGACTTGCCGACGTTGCAAAACTTCCTACCTTATTTGGAAGGTCTGTAAGTACTTTTCTCATATCTAGCGAAAAAAAGAAGAAAAAGAAACATCGTTTTCTTGGTCGCCATTTTGTTTTTGCCCCCCGCTGAAGGGCCTGAGACGCGGTTTGAACACCACAGGCAGTCCGCACTGATTTGCCATGAAAACGACTGCACTTTCTGCTGCTCGTTTAAGTGCTTCAATATTATAATGCTCGGTCTCGCACCGAATAACCGGGTGCTCTCCTTTCATTCAGATAGTAACAATATTCTATAGGAATATTCAAAGGTTCATGAGGCTAGATTCCGCTAAGAAAATAACTCGAAAAAAGCGATAACGCACGAGTCGCGCAGCATCGCCTTTTTAAACTACGACTGAAGATTCGAATTACTAATCGTATGATATCTCGAGGCGTCGGGCCTTAAGTGTTTTTATCGCGGAAAACCCCGAAAAACAGTTCGCTGCCTCGGGCGCTGATCGTGCGCCATCTTGGAATTCTGAGGCGCGCAGTCCCCGGGGACGAGCGCAAAAATCGGGCAAAAATCGGTCCCCCGGGACCCACGCCTCAAAATTCCAAGATGGCGCTCGATCAGCGAACGGACCGGGTTTTCCGCGATAAAAAACATCCAGTACCGCCTGCAAGCAGGCTAAGCTCTTGCTAGAAATTGTTATAGTTTCTGTCATCCTAAAAGAGAGAATAAAAATATCCGCCCGTTCCGGATTGTTTTTTTACCTGTCGAGCTACGCCCATGGGTCCAGTTGCTCGAAAGTGGTTTATACTAATCCAGGATTATTATCATGGTGACTCGATGGTTTTGTTCAGAACTAAACCTGGTTTAAATTTAATCCACCTTTGAAACATCCACCTTTGGAAAATTTTTCCTTGCAAACAATTTATAAGAGGGTGTAGCTGCAATTTTTTTTAGGGTAGCGGTCTTTCTGCAAACAATTTATTTTTTAGTTAATTTTAATATTTTTTTACTTTATCGAAACGCGGCTTCAAAAACGTTTATTTAGAAAGCCTGCGAGTATCAGGCACAAAGCAATAAAAAAATTGCCTGCTTGAATCGAGACAGTTTTAACATTATAAATATCGTCAGCCCAAATCCATTTTGCGCCGGCAGCATTTTGCGCCGGCGCGAGGCCTATGCTCAGGGGAAATAGACCTCCTCGGCTTGGGCGTAATGTTTTCCCATCGTTACTAGAGCTCCGCGCGGGGACCGGTGCACGTGAACCCCCTCTACCGACTAGACTATGACGGGGACTCACAAGACAAAATGAACATCAAATTCCTGAAGAGACATCACCAATTAAAAAACACATCAAAAACTAAAGTAAAAATGTGGACTTTTACTTCAATTTTAACTGTATAAAAGATCGTGTTTCAAGATTCTGCTTCGAGCTCCCTGTGGTGCTGTCATCGTATGACGTGTCGGTTTATGCGCACTTCGATCGCTATTTCGCTTGTTGTGCGCAGGTCAGCCGCTACGTATGGATGGGTTCCATTAGAGTTTATACCATCTTTGAGATTTTAGCTTTATTATAACCACTTTTCCGCGTTATTACCAAAACATTTTAGTCTGGAAACTTCCTGACTTGTAAATAGTGTTGTGCGATGCGAACTGAACGAGAAATCATGGTTTTTGTAATGACTTTGTGTCTGTGGGCGACAATTTGCGATGCGTTCTACCTTCCAGGGTTGGCACCGGTTTCGTACTGTGACGAGAAAAGTGTTCAACAAGGGTGTAAGGTGGGTTTATAAGGATTAAGCCAAAAGATTTAGACGTTTAATTTCTATGTACTTCAATTATAATGTTTGGTTGAAATTTGTTGACTTTTGTTGAACCAAAACTACAACATGTTGATTTCACATGGATAGAAGATTCACTAAGCAGATCAAACAGCTATACTTAATAACTTGAAACAAACAGTACAACGTCTTTTGCAGCATTTTTATCAGAATTAGTGACGGGGAACATATAGCATATGTATCGCCAATGCCTTCTTTGAAAGTAAATTGATTTCTAGGAGTCGCTAAACTTGGTATCTGACGTAATGGGTTTGATCACTGTAACATTAAAAGCGAAGTTTATTCAAGAATTTTAAGCTTACTCTGCTTCTCACATCCCTTGTCTGAGTGACTTGAATCATTTCTTTACCTTATAGGCAATACATTGCTGCTTGATTATAAAATGTTAGCAGTGTATGATTAATGTAAATTATTTCATTGCATTTGTTGCTTAGACATAATATAGGGTTATAACCATGGCAATGAGAATAAAGTTCTAAAACAGCCACCCCCTCCCACAAGTGCTCTACTAGTACTTCAATACTCTTAATGGACGATTCCAGCAATTAGTGCCCACATTCTTTTTTCTTGAGAAATGCCTTTGGAATGTAACACAACTACAATTCCGAGGATACAACATGCGTATATTCAAGGCATGTGGTTGGTGAAATGTAACACAGCAACAGACATGCAGCACACTTGTTCATTGTGTGGTTCCAAAAAATATCCATACCCCCCTACGGAAGGGTTTGGAAATTCTGGAAGGGTGGGGTGAGGAGAGGGGGGGTCAATTTACCTGTTCTTTTCCCTTTTCCATACATTTACTTTTTTTTAACTGCTATTTTTATTGGCAAACGAGCCCATGTAACCGTTTGCACTACACAGTGCCAATAAAATATGTCTTGTCTTGTCATGTCTTGTCTTACAAATACTGTATTTATCTTTGGAAATTCCAGAGGGGTGGGGGAGGGGGTCACTTCTCGACACCCTTCCGTAGGGGGGTATGGATATTTCTGGAACCACACATTATATCTTGAATCATCTATTATGTATGGAAAATTGTTTTTTCTTCCTGGTTAATCTGGTTATTTTTGGAACAGCAGCGTTCTTAAATGGCCCATCGCCAAACACAATCCTTTGCACCAGAGCTACGGTACATTTTCACAATAACAGAAAATGTTCCTTAGCAATACTCAAAACAAACTGTTTTAATCTTGTCATTGTATGCAGTTTTTACCAGGTATTCATTTTGTTAGGGATTTTAACTATTTTCCAACCAAGCTCTTGTGATATTGCTGAAAAAGTGCAAGATGAAGCAATTCAAAGCACAAACTTGCAAAGGATGGTGGTTTGCCTTTAAATGAAAGACATGTCCAACTTTAGCTGAAATATTATCATAACTGCAATATTGTAGCTTCTCATTACGTCATTAAGTTGCACGTGCCGACAGAACATGCTTTTGTGGAGCATGTAGATGGGTAAATGCAATGGACGGTATTTCTTGGTAAAAACGTCACCTAAAAATATGTGTAATAAACAAATTCTTACATGTTAAGAACTTGACACCTTTTTTATTCACATGTTTACCTATCATTTTACTTAAAGACTTGACTGTTTGAGATTTGATGAAAACTTGTGAATAAAAATCATATCAAGTTCTTAATAATTTCTATATTTACTAGGGTAGAAGTGGTACCAGGCATGGAAGAGTTAAAATAGCAAAACTTGATAATACTTATAGTATTTACCAACAATATTTTTCTCTCTTGCAGTCCCAGATTGACCTGTTTGTTAATCGTCTTGACTCAGTAGATTCTGTGATTCCTTATGAATACACAAGGTAAGCTTTAGAAGACACAATGATTCAAGTGCCACAGTTCTCATAAGAACTGCATTGAGCTAAAAATCTAAAAATCTTAAGGAGAACCTACACTTGGTAACCTTAGGGTAACCTTAGTGCAACATGTGACCCATCAAAGTGTTCACTATATAATCTCGTGCTTACATTGACAAAAAGAAAAATCAGTTTATCATTGTCCCATCGATTGTGGTCTTTACTATGGATTTCACTGAACTGTGGTGCGCATCGAAAAACGTCTATAATTCTGCCCTCTCTGGCTGATGTTTTTGTCTACCCAACATTCCTTTCTCCATGCTTTTTTAATACTTCTCTGAAAGCCCTAAAACTTGTAAAATATATGGAATATATTTGGAAAAAACTATCAGTTCTCTGTGGCCCATAGTCACTTTGTTTTATTCATATTTGAAGATTTGCAACAGACAAGTTTTTAATTTTGACTCAGTTGTGATGGGTTTTTTCAAGAACAGTCAAGGAATGCAGACAAAAATATGAGCCAGAGCAGGCAGAATCGTAGACATTTTTTTTGACACACACCATGGTTCAGGAAAAACGGTAGTAAGCTTTGAAATCCCAGGTTTCTAAATTAAAGGGAGCCTGTCACACAACTGCACAGCTGTTGTGTGCATCTCTCAAATCAAAGAAGTATCATCCTATTATGATGGCCAGCGAAGGCTAAAAACCTAAAAAACAAGGAGTATCTACTTCTCCATCCATCCGACCATGCATTTAAGCTTTACATATTCTTATCTGATAGGATGGTCTTATTAGTTTTGCTGATAATTCAGTGCTCGCTCCTGGAGCATGCACATATCATAACAGGCTCTCTTTAAAGGGGCACTCGTGCGCTTAATTTTGTACAACCTGTCAAAAAATAAGTCTAATTCTAATCACCAAAATACATTTAAGTTTACTGGGAATAACCAAAATAACAGTCCATGTTTGTTAAATGATGTTTGATGTTAAATTTGCTTGTTAGGCAAGGGTGCGAGTGCCCCTTTAAAATCAAGCATCCACAAGATGATTGATTATCATCGTCATTATCATACAGTATAATAACATGCTTCCTGACAAATGAGTCATTTTATTGTCAAGATATCAGTGCTCCAATATAGGTCATTGATTGTGTTAGAAAAGCAACCATAGAAGGCAATGAATATGGAGTAGTTTTGTATGTTGTAGAATAATGACGCAATGCATTGTACTTTTTCAGCTTTGACTTTTGTCTTCCGGTCAAGAAGAAGTCATCACCTTCAGAAAATTTAGGACAGGTACATGTTTGTATAATCTATGTTAGTCAAATCACACTAGAGGTCTATTGTCAATGCTGTGTTCTGATTGGTTGAGCTACTAGTTAGGCTATAAGTTATATAGCCTACTACGGTAGTAGCGAAAAGTGTCGGATTTGAAAGCCTGAAAATGGCAAATGACCAGACCAGAAAACATTTTTGGCTAATATGCAAATTGAACTGTACTAGTGTGTTTTGACTAAAACAATTATTCCTCTGGGGCCCTCATGGCCCCTGAGTCAATAGCCCACTCGTGCTTGAGGAATAGGTAATTGTTAAATACTTGTACAGTGCCTCAATCATTTAGAGTCCAATTTTGGGGGTTGAAAATGGTTGCAGGAAATTCTGTCAAGTCAATGTAATATTGTGTTGTTCTTTAGTATCCATTGAGGATCTATTTGATAAAATTATGTAAAGTATCTCTCTGACATAATTCTGACATTTCCAGGTTGTATTTGGTGAAAGAATCCGCCCATCAGCCTACAATGTAAGTTGCTAATTTGACTAAACATAATATCACACAAAGTGATTGTTCACAAACAAGGTAATATTGGAATGTCCAGTGTCCTAAATCATTGGGACAACATGAAGATTTTGGTTATTAGTGACCATTCATTATTAAAAGGGAGTACCAGGTTTCTGGTTCAAGGTTTCTCTAGGTGCCAGGTTTGGGTTCATTTGTTTCTGCCCTGGTATAAATTGATTCTTGAATTTTAAAAACCTGTAATTAGGGTAGAGCACTTTACATGTCAACAATCGCCTTCAAATCACATCTATCTGACTATGGTGTTCTCTCTGAGCTTTTATGTTGAATACAAGGCTTGTTTGAATTTACTGTAAAATTCCCAGTAAAATTCTATATGCCAGTAGATTTGTGAGAATTAAAATCTATGCTCTGATACTATTTTTAGCCAGCTTGGTACTCCCTAAAATAATGAACGGTCCCTTATTACCACAAAAATGACATTAAAATCCTTGGAAGGAGGGAGATTCTTTCTCACCGAGCAGGTAAATAAAGAAAATGTATGGGAAAAATTCCAGACGCTGGTGAGATATTAAAATAAGGCCTAGTTTATACTTCGTTTTTCAGAGGAATTTAATTCAGACGAATTTAATTATCATAATTATTATTAGTCTGAAATGTGACGTATAAAACAAACCTAAAAAGGTCGAAAATTAAATTGGTCCAAGACATTGTATACGTCGACCCCGGACGTATACAACATCTGTAGTATGTTTTCGTTTTATTTTATTCGTCATTATAAAACGAACCTCCATTTTATACGTCGCACAGACGAATTTAATTGATCAATTAAACTTGTCTAATTTAATGCGACGTATAAACTAGGCCTAAGAATATGTTTGAAAATGTAATGTGGTTGGCAGACTCCAAAATCTTGACACCGGCCTAGTAACACCAAAAACAAATTCCCATTCGAGCCTGTAAACATAATTTTCAAAGCTGAAAAAAGTAGGGCAAACACAAGAAAAAATTGTTGTCAATTTCATTCCACTACCATTTCCCAGTGTTTTGTAGGAACCTTTTCGTTTTCAGTGTTTGGTGTTATTAGAAACTGATTCTTTCCATAAGATATTGAAAACAGACTCAAGGAAGTTTGCAATACAATGCAAATGATCTTGGTACAATATTTTTGTCCACTGCATACTCAAACTGCTGGCGGATTCCTTCTTAATTGTTTTTATTTTTATTCTCTTTAGCTCACATTCAAGAAAGAATCAAATTGTCAAAAGTTATGTGCTAAAACTTATGACAACACTAAGCCAAAAGACATGAAGAAGTTAGACTTCCTAAGAAATGGAATTGCACTCAACTATCAAAACCACTGGTAAGACGCTACCAAATTAAAGAAGCCAAAATACTACAGATTTCATCGAACCATGGAGTGTCGAAAAAAAAAAGTAAAACAATTTTTCTACCTGCTTGGTATGCTTTTCTAATTCTTATCTGAAAGACCTGGAAACTGGCAATGTCTATGAAATATTTTCAAAAAAGCCATCAATTCTGCTATTTCAAGATTTGTAACAGGCAAATTTTTTTATTTCGAATCAGTCATCACAGTTTTTTTCAAGAACACAAGCCTGTGGAGAAAGGAATGCAGACAAACATGAGCCCGAGGAGGCAGAATCGTAGACATTTTTTGACATGCACCACTGGTCGGGGAAATCAGTAGTATCCTGTCCATAATGCACTGTTTTGCCAGCATTTTTGATACCATCAAAATTATGAGACTCAACAAAATAAGCTTAAAATTTTGTCCATTCTGGGCTGGCCATCGTGTAATTAGGACAACATGAAAAGTGACGGATTAAAGCATTTATTTCTTGGAATCAAATTACAAAATAACCAATGTCAGGGTATACCATACAGTATTTTGGAGTGTGAAATTCGAACTCCAGTGTGCATCAGCTACCTGTACAGTAGTCTGAGTCACAACAGTAAACAATGATACATTAATTAATTACTAACTATATTTAAGTGTCAATACTATTTAGTTCTTAGGTAGTTCTAATTTGAGAACACTATAAACTGGACTGGACTAATGATAACCTACAACCTGTATGGTGTAAATGATCTAGGCCCAACACGGTGGCCAATGGCGACTAAATTTGGGTACTTGGCGACCAAAATGATAGAGCTACTGTAGTCGAAAATGGCACCCCATTGGTCTGAGTTCAGCTGAGAACCATGTTTATTTGGCGACTAAATTTTGCTTTACAGCAACTAAAGTTTTTGAATTAGTCACCAATGGCACCTAGCGAAAAAAGTTAATGTCAGGCCTTGATATATTTTTTATGTTTTTTTTATCAATTTATGTTGTCTCTGCCAGGATTGTAGATAACATGCCTGTGACATGGTGTTATGATGTGACAGATGAAGAAAGAAAATACTGTTCACCAGGTTTCCCAGTTGGGTGTTTTGTGACAGCTGATGGCCAGGCACGAGATGCTTGTGTCACTAGTGTATGTACATCATTCTATTTGACCTCTATTATTGTAATGTACAGTTAAGACCCACATATAAGGGACGGACCATTAGAAAAGTGTTGGGGGGGGGGGGGGGGTGGGCAAAAAGCAAAAAAAAATATTCATACAAGGGAAAAATAAAAAAATTAAAATCATGCAGCCTCTGTGGCTTCCCCAAAAAATATTATTGCAAGATTCCCAAGTTTTAGGCAATTGAATTATGTTGACAGAACAAAAAGGCAAAAATTGCACGTCGGAATAGCATCTAATATACCAATGCCATACTATACACAACAAATGGAAATCAGGGCACGCTTCACGTACAACAAAAGAGAAACTTTTGAGAGAGAAACTGTGAGAGCAACTGCTCCCAGTTGGCGGTTGGAAATCGTACACGCGAGTTTGCAAAATTATGAAAGTCGCAGTAATTCCTTGTCCGATAAGCCACAAAAAAATTCTAGCAAGACCTTGCGCTGTAAAAAAATATTCATGCGACAAAAATTCCCCGAAATTTTTTTTTGAGCAAGTAAAGAATGTCCCCCTCCCATCACTTTTCTAATGGTCCATCCCTAAGTGGGGCCTCCTTTCTCTGTATTTCGCTAGGCAGAGGGTCATGAGGAAAAAACACTTCTGCACTGGGTCAAAACTTGGTTTTGATTCAACCGCTGTCCTCCATCATATAGTTGGCACTTTCAGAATGCATCCTCCGTAAATTGATCACTGGCTGCCTTTTGAGTCTGCTGTGCACAGTCATGCTTTAATTAATTGTACATCCACTACATATTTTTGAGGAAAGCATAGTTGAAAGGTGTGACAGCTGTCATGTGTGGCAGGCACGCATTCTAAGTAACTGCCGCGCATGCAACAATGGAGTTTCAACTCAGCGCAGAGGTCCCTTTTCCTTGCTCCAACCACACACCATCCCTTGAAGCAAGGCCAACATGAACCATTTTATCTAGTTGCCAATAACATTCTAATCAAGATCGCCAAGTTAATAACTTAGTTGCCAGAGTGCTGATGTTTGTTCTGGAGAGGTTGTTTTATAAAAGTTGCTATACATGTATGTATATTGTATCTTTTGCAGACTAAATCAGCACTGCTGACACTCACTATGTGTTCAACCACATTGACATGGTGATCACATACCATAGCGGCAAAGGAGAAGACTGGATTGGTGCTCGTCTGCTCTCAGTTAAACTTGTACCAAGAAGGTATGTGCATTTAGATAACAGACAAGTTTTTTCTCATCTGATTCTCAGTGCTGACTGTTCTTTCATTTTCCTCAGTTTGAAGCACGAGAAAGGTGTCTCTTGTGAACCCACGCAAGATGTGCTTGGTATTCCTGCCAAAGTGTCGGCTCCTTTCACAATAACATACAGCTTTTCAGTCAAATATGTGGTAAGTTTAGAATCCTCATTGAAGCTTTTGAAGCAAGTGTTCCAGTGGAGTTCAGAGCAACAGAGAAACCCAAAGAAAAGTGAGGAGGGGTGGACAACCAGCCATTTGGCTGTGAGAGAACTAGGCCCCCCTCCACTTTTAGCACAGCTTAATTTCTTATCTGTTATTTTCCTGGGAAAACTTACTATGCAAGCTACATTGAAGTTCTCATGTGATTTTGAGGAATGCTCTAGTTAGCAATAAACAGGCAACTCCAGGATTTTTAATGTCATTCATGAACGGAACTCCCCCTCAGCAATTACCTACCGGTAGAGTGAAAACATTGGGTTTACCTCTGTGTAAGAACCATTTCCAGAGGACCCCTTTGTGTTTAGTTCTTATTTCATCATGATTCTTTCTACAGAACTAAACATAAGATGCAACTCATGAACTACACACAGGTTCTTACACCTGGGTAGAGCCAAAACTTTACAGAGAGTTGATCCATGGTTGAATGTAAACCTGTTTACAAGAGTTCTCTAAATGTCACATCATTGTAGTGCTTAATGTTGTAACACTATTTTTCTACTAGGAAAACAATGACCTGAAGTGGGCCTCCCGTTGGGACTACATTCTGGACTCCATGCCCCACACCAAGATTCAGTGGTTCAGGTATGACATACAGTAGTTTAGTATGATGATTTGTAGCATTCCACAGGGCATTGTGGCTAAGAGGGCATGCCTTGTTCCCACTTCTCTTTTTCCTCCCCCTCCCCTGCCACATGCATTGTGGTGAAGCCCTGGGTTCTCGAGCATGAAACTATTTAATTCAATTTGATAGTGAGATGAAATATTGAAATTTCGAGCAATATGATAGCAAAATTTGTTTTAGATTATTTAAAGGAATTAAGGGGGTCCACAAATAAAGATCAAAATATGCTTAACTATTGCTAAATGATGCCTCCTACTGTCCTCTAAGTTTGATATCCATCACACGAATATTATAAGTTATGACTGAATTTGCATTTTACAAAAATCCGCTTGGACTTTTCATGGAGTCACCTTAAAGGGGCTATATCACGGTTGTTTCAACAAAATGTTATAAAATAAGACCAGTATCATACATAAACAACTCAGAATCCTACGTCATTATACTATTATTTAATGTTATAAAGAAAAAGGAACTGAATCTTGCATTACACAGGGAAAAAATCCTAAAAACCATAGTGGTTTTTATGTACTTCCCATCTTTGATAAAAACCATAAATGTATTTTAGAGAAAACCATTTATGGTTTTTTCCATTTTAGAATGTTTTTTATGGAATAAACATCGGGAAATTTCCATATACCTCACCAAACCACACGAAGTTAAAACCCATTTATGGGTTTATAAAATCCATTTCCGTGTTCTCAGTAAAAACCATTTTTGTTTTTTATAATTCCATGAATGGGTTATATCTTTGAAAAAACGGTTTTCAACCAGAATTGTTTGTTGCATAAAAACCATTAATGGTTACCTTTTTCCCATGAATGGATTACCGCTTACAAAAACCATTTTCGATCCAAATATGGGTTTTGCGCAAAACCCATAAATGGTTATCGTTTTCCCATAAATGGATTATCGCTTACAAAAAACAATTTTGATCCAAATATGGGTTTTGCGCAAAACCCGTAAATGGTTATCGCTTTCCCATAAATGGATTATCGCTTACAAAAAACATTTTCGATCCAAATATGGTTTTTGCGCAAAACCCGTAAATGGTTATCGTTTTCCCATGAATGGATTATCGCTTACGAAAGACATTTTCGATCCAAATTTGGATTTTACGCAAAACACATAAATGGTTACCGTTTTCCCATCAATGGATTATCGCTTACAAAAAACATTTTCGTTCCTAATTTGTATTTTACGCAAAACCCATAAATTTCACATTTATGGATTATTGCTTACAAAAACATTTTCGATCGAATTTGAATTACGGAAAACGGCCAATGGAATCCGTGGGACATTGCGGCATTTCGTTTTTCTTGTTGATTTACAAAATCGGAAAAAACAGTGTTTTTTCGTGTGTTTTAAACTAGCAAAAAATTGGAAAAACACTTAATTCTTATTTCGTTTTCGGTGTATTTTTTCAATATTTACAGATTTCCTTAATCATTTATGATGATTTACATTTGTATGGATTTGTTAAAAAGTTATTTAACGTATAAGGCTTTCGCCCAAACCGTAGTTGCTTCTCGGGCACGAAATCAAGGATCGACTCCCGATCGTTTCGTTTTCGTAACTGCAAACTGATTGCGGAACTCTCTTGCGGCGGCGCTGAAACTACCTCAAACCAGGCTACAAATACTAATGGCAAAAACGTTGATGAAAATTCATCAAGGCCTTTGTCTGGGAAGGGAAATGTCACCGTGAAATTCGGAGTTGTTAAAGACAATTCCCATTGGTACAGCGAGGGTTGAGGACAAGAACGGCTAGGGAGCGATTCCGAATGGGAATCGTTTGAGCGTCGATTGAGCATCGCTTTTTTACACTCATTAGGTAAAAGAAAAACGATTATTAAATAACTTTCTATAATCAATAAACACATAAATAAAAATCGTTTCGAAAAAGAGCGAAAACGAAAAATTAATAATCCAATTTCTCATTACCTTATTATTTGATATGAAATGTAAAATCGACAAAATACGCTGATTTACTATTACTCAATTTTGTAGATCAACCATAAAAACAAATGGCACAATGTCCCACGGATTCAATGGTTTCCATTTTCCCATGAAAGGATTATGACTTGCAAAGAGATTGGATTCAACGTTATCAGCGATTGGTTGTGTTTCAACAACGTGGATGGTTTGTGCATTCCCATAAGAGGATGTCGCTTTTTTAGCTTAAAACAATCTGGATTCAAGCTTTCATTGATGGTTTGTTGCCACTTAAGTACAAAATACAAGACGGCGCAGCTCAATGTCTCAAAAAGTCGTCTCTGCATCTTATTGAAATAGAGAATTTGCGAAGTGGCGCGACGCTCAAACAATTAGGCCAAAAATTCATCAACGGCAAAAACTCTACATGCGCAGATTTGAGGTTTAAAATGCCGCTCCTAAAACAAAACATTTTTGGCTGTCATAAGACGTCATTTCCTAGATAATTAAAAAAAATCTGACTGTCAGCCATATAGAACTTTAAATCTTATCCCTGTAAGTCAGGCTAACAGGGGTGGCCTAATGGTTAGTACGACGGACTTTAATCACACAAGGACTATCAACCTGAGTGTTCGAATCACGCTGCAACAGTGATAGGATTTTTTTTTTCTTTTTTCCCTGCTATGGGTTTCAAAACGGTTTCAACGAATAACCATTCTCGATGCAGAAGAAATGAGTTGGTAATTAAGCAAAACCCGGCCGTTTTTTATTGAAATCCGTAATGGGTTTAGCTCCCAAATGTGTAAAAGCTTTTTCCCATTTGGTTTGAAAGCGGTTTTTATGGGAAAAACGTTTTACATCCAATGGTTTTCAAAGAAATACCATTTAAAACGTGGAAAAAATTGGTAGGTATTTTATGTAAAACCTATGAATGGGTTTGCTTCATAATCCATCATGTTTTCTGATGGCTTTCAAAATGGATTTTGCACAGTAACCATTTTGCATTAAGTGGTTATTGTGGAAAAACGCTTCCAAAATATAAGAAATGAATAAAATCCACAGTTTTTCCTATTTATTGTAAATGGATTTCACATACTTACCATTTTACAATTAACGTTTTTAATCGGAAAAACCATGCTGGAAATATGCAGAAAACAGCTTGTATTTTGCTGTGAAACCCATTCCGATATTATAACATTAACCAAGAATGTTTTTGTTGTAAAACCCATGAATGGATTTGGTTCTCCAAACCCATTCATGGTTTTGAATGGTTTTTCCAGCAAAAACCACCATAAAAACCATTATGGTTTTTAGGAATTTTTTCCTGTGTTATATAGGCATTCTTACGTATGATTTTACAGCTTTTGCTATCAAATTCCCAAGTTTGAAAACTGTTCAGCCTGAACAGAAATAAAAAATACCATTTCGTAATCCAATTCCATCCGCTCGATAACACATGGAAATGCTCCAAATTTGTGCTTATCTAGCAGTTGGAAGGTTATTTAACAAACCTAGATGATTATTTTGCTTATTTCTTTTGAATTTCACTTCATTTGAGCTAAACAAATAAACCCTAAGATTGTGACACTGTCCCTTTAAAGTCTGTTCATTGTTTGTGTTTTTTTCTCCACAGCATCATGAACTCGTTCATCATTGTTCTGTTTCTGTCCGGTATGGTGGCCATGATTATGTTGAGAACTCTGCACAAGGACATTGCCAGATACAACCAGATGGACTCAGGGGTGAGCTAACTTTTACTTCACTTTTTCAAACAATAAGGAACTGCACCGGGAGGAGGGGGGTCTAGGACCTACGAAAATTCCACGGGAGGGGGAGTGTCTGGAGACTGGAAATTCCAAGGGGGAGGGATAAAAAGGTGACTTTCCAGGGACATTTCATCTAAAAATAGGTTTTCCAGGGTATTTTGCCACAAAAAATGGCAAAAAAAAAAAAAAAAAAAAAAACCATGGGAAGGGGTCCTTTATGAAGTTGGAAATTCCAGGGGAGGGGTCTTTTGAGGGAGGTCCTCAACCCCACCAGTGTGGTTTAAAAATGCAACCAGCCAATATGTATTATTTTGCTTTTGGAGCTATATAGTAATGGGGTACCCACTGACATCAGCGCATAACATTACATAGAGCAGATTTCACATGACTGTGAAAAGTTGTGCCGTGCTGGAACCGTGACCGTACTCTACCAGAATTCAGTGATGCTGCAGCATTGCTGAACATGTTGTGCAACGTGATTTATTATCATCCACACCAAGTTATGATGTTTTTTGAGCTCCGCTTTTAGGCAGTGCCTAAATCTATATTATAAATAGTACATAAAATTTGAAGTGGTTTCGAAGAAGAGCGAAGGAAGTTGGTTGTTTTCCTAGGTTTAATGTTGTACTGTAGTGGGCAACAGTTGCCCAACTCAGGCGCCAATAACTTTGCTAATATTTACCCAAATCAACTCAAATTTTCAGCTTTTTGTAATGTCGGCAAACATTTTCAAATATGGTATTTTCATTTTAATTGGATTAAAATTCAGAATGTCACGTAACACCTGCAAACTCCCTATTGCCACCCACTTTTGTGTTCACCCCAAGACTGCACATCCCCAAGATGGTGACCACAATTAATAATGCGTCTCTTCTAATGACCGCTGTTTTGTGTTTGACACTTAGGAGGATGCCCAGGAGGAGTTTGGATGGAAACTGGTTCATGGTGACGTGTTTCGTGCCCCAAGGAAGGGCATGCTCTTGTCGGTCTTCCTTGGCTCAGGGACACAGATATTCATGATGACCTTTGTTACCTTATGTAAGGTTGACTGCTCCTGTGACCTCTTTTCTGTAAAGCCTGATGCACACTTACAACATAACGACAAAGAAAAATATCACGCGAACCAAATTTTGCGGTTTCAAAACGATGAAGTGCACAAACATCACAAAGATTGCTTTGGTGATGCAGTCTAATGATGATCCATGGAAATGTTTGATTCTTTTAACTATTTTCCCATGCTTTTTTCGTTGTGACATGGCGTCCTTATGTCGTTATGTCGCTATTGAACTTACCAACTCATAGGATCTTTCAGCTCTTCCCTCGCCTTCAAAGAAAATATTCAATTAAACATAACCATCGATGTATTCAATTAAACATTTGTCATCAATGCATTCAAATAAACTTTGGCATCAATGTTTCTGCTTTTTTGGCCCCTTTCAATAGCGCTGCGTGTACAGATGACGTTCACACTAATTAAAAGCCCAGACAAGCAAACGCACGTTTCTCCCATTTTATCCGTTGTCACTCTATAACGATACAAAATGAATCTGTCTTTGGCTCTATCCAAAATTTTCACGGCTGTCCAGCTCAAAGTGTCACCGTTCATTGTATTCTCATTCTTTGCTTTGTTTCTATCAGTGTTTGCCTGTTTGGGTTTCCTGTCCCCTGCCAACCGTGGGGCCCTGATGACGTGTTCCCTTGTGTTGTTTGTCTGCCTTGGTTCCCCGGCTGGTTATGTATCAGCAAGGCTGTACAAAAGTGAGTAGCAAGTTAGAAAAATAGGCACGCAAGGTGTGCATGGTGTCTAGTCCTAGTTTTATGCATTACCCTGCACTTAGTTTAGCGATTGAAATTTTAAGAAAACAAGACAAGAAAGTTTTCTTACCTATCAACAAGTTGAAAATGTGAAGCCCAGGCCTAATCTAGGACACATGTAGTGTGCTACATTCGTAGCCGGACACATGTTTCCTTCATGTTTCTCACGCGAGAAACAGTGTTGGACGCGACAAATTTTGAAGTCGGGACACAAAGAAATGTTTCTCCTCAAGACAAGAAACATTTTATGTCTCCGAGACTTGCGTGCGATGTTTCCTAGTTTAGCCACTCGTGGAAATATGCAGGACACAATTGTTGCGGGCTACATATGTCCTAGGTAGTTTAGCTTAAGTACGTAACCCACTTCTTGTCGAATGGAGTTCTTGGACAATGATATGCACTTATTTTCAGTTTATTAAGCCAGTTTCAGTATATCAAACCGGGTATCCTGTTGTGCAGCGAGGGACGCCTGTAATAATTGATAAACCAGAAACCCAGTGGTCTGTGGTATACCTTCGATGTCAATACTAGTTTGCTAAACCAAGTAGCCTGTTGTGGCGGGTGGAACGCCTTGTATCGCGATATAGCGGAGTAGCCTCCAAAAAAACCCTTCAAAATCCCCTGCAAGATTCTCTCTAAGTCTGCAAAGTTCTTGATTGTTGGTTCCATCCCTCCACTTTTGTAACTTGATGCATCTACTTTACTAATTGTAATAATTATGTATTTGTCTAACGTAGTGTTTGGAGGAGAACGATGGAAGACTAACGTACTGCTGTCCTCATTCCTGGTCCCAGGGTAAGATTGCGTGTTACTATGGTATTTATAGGTGATTACACTGGGCTCCCACGGGTCCTTGAAACCCTAGAAAGTCATGGATTTTAGAAATGTTCTTTTCCAGGCCTGGAAAGTCATATAATGTTTACAAAACCCGTAAAATTAATTAAAAGTCTTGGAAATATTTTCCTGAAAAATGATTTGCAAGATGTTGAGTGTGCTGTATATTGTAAAATAAAAACAGAGGAAACTATCAACGTGCTATCTTTGAAACAAAGGATACCCATGTTGTTTTGCTAATGCGCGAAAACCCGCATTTTTCATTATGAAAAGTCATTAAATGTTTTCAAACGTCCTTGAAAAGGACGAAGTCGTGGAAACCCTGTTACATGACAGAAAGGTTTCGCCTAAAAACGAATAAAGTTGATTCTCCAGCCTAATAAATACCACTGTTATCTTATTGCAGATTCGTCTTTGGTATCTTCTTCCTGTTGAATTTGGTTCTGTGGGGGGAGGGGTCGTCTGCTGCTGTCCCGTTCACCACCTTGTTGGCCTTGTTGGCACTATGGTAAAGCCTTGTCTACAGTGTGTGTTTTGTCCCGTTTTGTGTCCGATGGGTGTGACAATGTTATGATTGGTTTGTTGTGTTTATCTAATACGGTAAGAAACTTTCAAAATAACACCATTAGTTTAGTGTTCTTTGACCACATATCACTTAAACTGGACTTAAACACGTTTTAGAACAAAGGATGGATCGGAATTCCACGAGATTTAAACGGATTGAGTTCACTATTTTTACCGTTACCTCATTAGCATAGAGTTTTATGGGCTACAAAACTACATGTTACACCCCTCGGCCAGAGGGTCTTTCATGTGTACTGTTTATTTACCGACACGATATTTTGTCTTGTCAGGTTCGGCATTTCAGTTCCCCTCACGTTCCTTGGTGCATATTTGGGATTCAAGAAGGCTGTAAGTTTTACTAATGTAGGCTGATCTTTCATTTCGCGATTTTCGAGAACTAAAAAAACGCGAACGTAAAAGACTGGCGAAATATGCCGAGAAAATTTTCGCGAAATTAAAGACCCGTGAAAATAAGGAGAATAGACTCTATGGTTGAGATGGATTTGATAAAATTTTCAAGTAAAACATTATTTTTGATTATTAAACAAATATATTTGTTGCAGCCGATTGAGCAGCCCGTCCGCACAAACCAGATTCCAAGACAGATCCCGGAACAGGTACAAACATCTTTATGCATGAACTTTACATTTTTTTTACGGATCCTTTTCATGAATGGTGAACGGCTCAACAACACTGAACACGATTCAACAGGGTCTTCAACATGATGCAACTTTTCCCGAGGATTGAGTCATTGAACATCGTTAAACTTCGCTGAACATGCATTTACAACGGTTGTAAAAATATTTACCGAGTTTCGTTGGGTTCTGAAAGCTTGTCCACGAAGAAATTGAAGACTGCTTGCAGCCCCTTCTTTGGCGAAAGTCCGTGAAAATGAGCGCGTGAAAAGCTCGTGCCTTCGTTACTTCAAGCCATCGATCGGCGCTCGTTTTTTTTCGCGCGCTCGTTTTCACGGATAATCGCCAAAGAAGGGACTGCAAGCATTGTTGAATAAATATTCACAGATTTTTAATTGGTTTGCCCCATCCTAAATCTCCCGATGGACATCCTTGGTTTCCCTGACTAGTATATTGTGACCGATAAACAGGTTCAAGACTTTGAGCTTTTGTTTTGGTTTCTTTAGAGTATCTACACGCGTCCGTTGCCCGGTATCATCATGGGTGGTGTCTTACCGTTCGGGTGCATTTTCATCCAGCTATTTTTTATCCTAAATAGCATCTGGTAAGTTGCGCCATATCTGTAAAGACCGATCGCGTCTCGCGATAGCCATATAAACGGGCTCATAACTTCGCTCCTTGGCTACTTTCAGAGAGATCTTTCATCGAGTTCAAACAATTTTCCGATCAGACAAGTACAAAATTACGTTGAATCGGTCTATCAGCGTTTACTATACGCATGTCTTTTTTAAGGAAAATTTTACTACCTAAATTGACGCTTACTATTTGTTGTTGTTGTTTATCAGGTCTCATCAGATCTACTACATGTTTGGTTTCCTGTTTGTTGTTTGTCTTATCCTCGTGCTGACGGTTACCGAGACAACAGTGTTGCTGTGTTACTTCCACCTGTGTGCTGAGGTATGTTTGCTTTCGCAACCCGGACGAATTTTTGACCGGGCGGCTTTTGTTCACACGGGTCCGGCGGAACTGGACGATTTTTAGCACGGCAAAATGTGCAATTTTGGGACCTGCAAAAAGCAGGTACAACTTTTGAACGGTACGGTTCCGTTTTCGTACCGTCCCGTGAGAACACCGGAACCGTGCAAGTTTTTGCACACGAGGCAATTTGTCCTGCAACTCGCAACGCAATTTTGTTGCGTATATTGCAAAATGTTAAGTTGCAAAATGTTAAGTTGCGAGTTGCAAAAAATGATCTTTTCGCAACATTGCGAGCAAAATTGCTGCGTGCCACGTGTCTCTGCAACTCGCGAGGCAATGTTTTCTTATTAGCCAATCAGCGCACAACATTCATGGTTTTACTTGGATAAGCAATGTTTTTATTCGTCATCGTTGCGTTGCGAGTTGCAAGAAAACAAAAATTGCCTCGTGTCTCATGGCCTTTAGTATTGAATGCGATTTTTTATCACAAAACGATGGCTTTCAAAGACTAAACACCAATCCCCAAAAAACTTTATGAATATATGACAGTATTTGTAATGATTTGTCTTTAGGATTACCACTGGTGGTGGCGTGCGTTCCTAACTGGCGGATGTACAGCAGTCTACTTCTTCCTCTACTGTATCCATTTTTTCTACACCAAGCTGACGATTTCCGGTACCGCCAGCACCTTCTTGTATTTCGGCTACACGCTCATCATGGTCTGGCTGTTTTTCCTTTTCACAGGTAATAACAGAGCTGTGAAAACTCGTACTGGCTTTTTTAGAGGCGGGTTTCCTATGGCGCGCGCGCGTCCAAAATGGCGCGAAAACAGGCTTCGGCGCGGAGGCGCCTTCGTCTCGCGTATTCTTATTTATTATATAAACACCAATGAAATACCAGGTGATCTCCCGCGCGAAAATTTGATATCTTCACACGTGAAAATATCATGTTATTTTCACATGTGAATGCATAATGAATGCTGAATGCTCGATATTTAAGCTTAACTCAAATAAAATTTGAATTTGGTATTTCATTGATGTTTGTATAATAAACAGAACATTACATGACCGCTTGGAGATACGAATTTTATCTTCTCGTGTTAAAAATTATCTCACTCGTTCGCTGCGCTCACTCGTGAGATAAATTTTCAACACTCGAAGATAAAATTCGTATCTCCGCGCGGCCATGTAATATCCTCTATTGGTCCCTCGTCAGCCAATCAAACGTTGAACTAAATGCAGCGGTGTTATTGATCACGTGCTCACAGCGTGATAGTATTTCTACGTTGCTTGGCTTACAAAGAAACCAGTCACGTGCTCACCGCGTGATAGTGGATTATCTTAGCGTGTGAGTGGCTGAGAAGGAAGCCATTCAGCAGCAACTTGTATTTTTTCTCGTTCGTGATTGGCTAGCTGTATTTGATCTTTTTGCAGTCATCTGGAATTCGCTTTATACACTTCTAAAAGAAGTCTTTAGCGTCTCGCTCACCATCTTTCTTACAATTGCTTTCATTTCTCGCTCGTTTTAGGAGCTGTCGGGTTCTTCTCCTGTTTTTCTTCATCCGTAAAATCTACAGCATCGTAAAGGTCGACTAGCAAGAACAAGACCATCTGGGACAATTATTACAACCTTCAGCAGGGGGTAGAACTCGTAGATAATTCAAGCTCCAATAGTCCGTAGTATTACTGTATTATAAATGTCTGGTGAAGGTGGGTTGGCCGTACACTGGATTGGTGCCCCACGTACGAAGAGGAACATGGGAAGAGCAACTGCCTTTGCAGGGTGGCAGATGAACTGGCCCTATAAACATGGGTCGCGGTCGTCTTAGGGTTGGGTTATATTAAAAGTAGCCCATGAGATTTTTTTTCTCCGGCTAAGGAAGGCGGAATGGTAGCGAGCATTAGTAGCTAAGGGACGCGTCATTATTTAGCGGGGGAGGGGGTGATGGGATGGGGCTACCATTTTTTTTAAGCGAGGCTCAAAAAAAATTAGGACCCTCCCCTTGAACATACCAAAAAATTTGAGACCTTCCCCCAGTCGTAGGTCAAAAATAGGACCCTCCCCACAAAAATAGGAGCCCCCCCCCCCCCCCCCCCCCCGCTAAATAATGACACGTCCCTAAAAGACGGGCTCACCGACAATGTTTTATTGTCAAACAGCTCTTTCTAAATTAGAGGATCCTTGATATAACGTAAAAGTCATGAGCCGAATTCCTAATACAAACTAATTCACCTAATAGAGTTATCTCATTTGGCCTAGGAACGGTGATCATTAGGCCGACGTTTCCACTAAGCCAGAACAGTCCAGGCAAATGCTGCGTACACAGCAATTTATACGAAGGTTGTCGGACTTGTGAGCGCACGACTCTCAACAACGCCTATGAATAGCTGTAAATAATGTCGGATCCCAGGAATAAATTGCATCTGTGTTTTAAACTATTTAATCAGTTAGCCGTAGTTTTACTACTAGTCATTGCCTGTAATGACTTATTGCACATAACCTTGAGACTGTTGAAATAAACCATTTTGGCAGCAAACAGTTTTGATTTCGTTATTTGAATTTTCTTTTGGAATGGTGGTTTTGTTTAATGAGGATGTCAAAACTCTTTGCCGATTGCGGACTAAATGGTCTTGATTTCAATCCCAAGGTAACACGACAGATAGTACAACTGCACAAACTAAACATGGAAAATACGAAGAAAAGGAAGGAAAATATGGTTACCAGAGAAACTAGCCCTCGATTCGCGCTATGTCGTGGTCCACAATGTCATGAAACACGATGTCAAATATTAGCCCACTCAACACCCTGAGCCATGTCTTCATGTTTTTCAGTCCTGTTTTCAGGTGGCCTCTCGCCAGGTACATGCTCGGAGATCCGGCCTCTTTTTGCGGGGATGACCTTTGGCCAGCTTCAACAGATAAGAGGCGCTGGATCTTCATCCAGGAAAAGCTATCGTCGTATCTGTAGGTGTCGTCAAAAAATGTAGTTTGCTGCTATAGTTCAAATGAATTCAGCGGGTCTTTATTTTAAAACTACAAAGCCTCAATCAGCCGCCGTTTGTCAGCCTAGCAACATTTCGATTCAGTAACATCGAACGTAAACAACAACAAACGAGGGCTGGCTGACAAAGTTTCCTGTGGTACACAAATCATGGAATAGTTAGAATTCTCCTGTTTCATCTCGATTTCTGTGGAGAAATATTAGCCTTCCTATTTTTTGATTTACAGTATGTATTAGCCACTTATTACTTACAGCCGATTTCAAAGTTGCCATTCGACAGTCTGACTCGACATGCTTAGTCACCATGGCGACCGGGAGTGACAGTTGAGAAAATGGTTCAACCGCCTGATCACGATGTCGAATGAGAAGTCCAAAAGTCGTCTTGGGGTGTTTACCATTTGTCAAAAAATCCCAGAAATTTCGGTTTGGTCATTCGCGGTTAGTGGTTGTATCGCCGTCCGGCAGTTCAAATGAACGAACCGATCGAAATGGGTTGTACCATTACTCCAACCGGTTTCATGACCCAAATGATCCGAATCAACTGATCCGAACCGTAATAGAAATAAGCAATTGGAAAGCGCCATTCCACTCGGTATTTCATCCTAACCGGAATGTTTTGTAACATTTGACGCCGATCAAACCAACCAGTTTTCCTTGACAAATGGTAAGCACCCATGGTTATGTAGCTTTGAAATCGGTGTAATGATTTTAATCAGGATTGACGTCTTAGAGAATGGAGCACAATTATGTTATTTATCAATAATAAAGCCCTGTGTTTAAAGGCTTTGAAAAGAATTGTTGGTAAATAAAAGCGCAGTAAACATGCAGTACCTTACTGACTTTTTTTAGACAATTCTTGCAGAGGTCCAAGCAAGAGAAAAACACCAGAAAAAGCCCAGAAAAAAAAAATTGCACAGCCTGATCCCCGGAAAAAAAATATTCATGCAAAAAAATTGCCACCCCTTCCCCAATTTCTAATGGTCCACCAAGGTGTGTGGGTATTTTAAGAGTATGATTTCCTTTTAAAAAGATAACGACCGCTTTTAATTTAACATTTACAAACATGTACATGCGACGTTTTGGATACATTTGATCTCTGCATGCCATAAGTTCACCATTTGCAGCGGGGGACACAAAATGCCCAATATCGGGGTGTTGTCCTACGACCAATTTGTGCGATCCGGGCGATTTTTTTATTTACGCCCACTTTATGGCATTTTTCAGGCAAGTTATTGAGAAAAAAGGAAAAAGTATTCATGGTGATGCGAGCCCTCAACCCTGCGAAAATTACTTATTCATAACCCAACATCTTTCACATGAACTACGAGAGAGTTCGCAGGTCAGCATCCTCCTTTTCATTCACTCATAGAACGAGAATATGTGAATCATAATGAATATTTATACTAGCTAGCCGCCATCTTGAAGTGGGCGTAAAAAATTAATTCGCCCTCGGCGGTTCCAATTCACCGATCCCACTCATTGTTCTTCCTCCCTAGTTACTGTTGCTACGTCGAGCAAGCCAATTTGCATAGAGCATGGAAAATACACCGATTGCAGGGAGGTATTAGAAGGTTGGCTTATAAGATATGGGTTTTATATCGAAAAGCTGAAGAAGTCATTAAAAATCCTCGAATTTCCAGTTTGTTGTTCGGACATTTTGTATTCCATAAGGAGAACTGCCCATTGTTTATATAGGAAATCAATTTGGAATTTATTTGCACGAGTGGGTTTTTGAAAAAATATCAAAATTTTGAGCTTTTTGAAAGAACCTACGAGTGTAAATAAATTCCAAATTGAACGAGAAAAGTCGTATGATTTCCTTTTAATAATACACATGAAAAAATTTCTAAGTCATTCACAAATCTGCTTACAAACTGAACAAGCCGCACGCATTTTTCCTTGATTGAAATCTGGACCAAAACCTGACAGAATTTGAGCATGAACAAAAAACAGTTTCCCATAATATAGCTCTATGTTATCAAACTATTTTAGCATTTCAAAAGAAAATTTGCATTTGATTAACCATTTTTGCACTTTACCTTTTTTGGCACTTTGTTACCTAAAAACTGCACTGCTCTCAGCCAATCAGAATCCAGAGATTTTTTCATGTGTATTAGGCGATTAATCGAGCGAAGACGGGATCGGTCTATTGAACCTTGGCGTATACCCATTTTCGTACCCGCGAGATCCATTTGAGGTCCCCGGCTCGTCTGCTCGCAGGGGAGGCTCTGTGGGCATCCATTTCATGAGGGCTTTCGTTGATTGGCTGATTTTGAACGTATGGACATGCGCTCTGTATAAAATCTCACGCATGCGTCAACGGCCGTCATCAGAGTCTCCCCCACAAGGTGACAGCCGGGGATCTCTGGGTTCGAAAATGTTTGCTGAATTTCACGCCTGCGTCAGTAGCTATCACCAGCCTGCACGGCTCGTCACCTCGCGGGGGAGGCTCTGGCCAGCGCAACAGAGCCGTTGAGAGAAACAACTTTCTGCGCATGCCCCAACGTTTAAAATCAGCGAAGGCCCTCAAATGGATGTCCCCAGAGCCTTACCTCTCCCGCGAGCCGGAGAGCTCTGCGTATAAGAATGGGTACGAGAATGGCGTGCGCCTATCTTTGTTATTTTCCTGTGTCGACTGCGTGTTGGGTGCTACGGTGCGAATTTTTCCGGTTCTCGCTCTAGTAGCTCGTGGAATTGGTCAAATCAATTCGAATGTGCGGGCTATCTCAATCGAATGTCTTCGCGATTTCGCAAAGAAATGTACACTTGGAAATCTATTCATAGGCTTGTAGCGACAATAACAAGCACATGACTTTGGCTGCAGCCCCCCCCCCCCCCCCCTGGAATTGGTCAAATCAATTCGAATGTGCGGGCCATCTCAATCGAATATGTGTTCGCAATTTCGCAAACAAGTTACACAAGTTCATAGGCTTGTAGCGACAAAAACAAGCACGACTTTAGCTGCAACCCCCCTTCCCCCCCCCCCCCCCAAACCCCGGGGGGACCCGGGGATGATCGTCGAATGTGTTAAGGGGTTGAATTCACGAGCGATCTAGGGAGATTACTCGATGATAAATTAATAAGCAGCATTTTAGCCAAACACGGACATTTCTTGATGGGTATCTTTTACTTGTTGCCTGTCTCCTTCGCGCCTACTTGCCACGTAGGCCTCATCTTTTAGGGTATGCTCCCCCAGGATCTGCACAGAGCCCATTATGCGAACTCTTCGCAAGCCGCTAATTTTGGCTAGCCCTAGACGAATGCCAATTTTGGCCTCCGCCAATCAAACGTCTGGACGGAACTGGAAGATTTTGCGAAACGTTCCAGTAATGTTTCAAGTTGCCTAGAGTTAGTAAATTTAATAACGAAATACAAATTGGTAAAGCGGGCTACACCATGGATAAAACAAGACAGTGTAATCTTGTTTGGACAAGTACAGCCAATTGCGTTTGACTGTTTAACCCCAACAGTTCGCACGTTATGTTTGAACGTTGGAAGTCTTGGAACGTTGCGTTTCTAGGATGGAACGAGACGTTTCGATGGAGAAGCAAAGAGTTATGTCTTCTCTGATTGGACAGTGAAAATAAACATGGCGGTTGCCCTTAGATACGTCTCTCACAACGCAACGTTCCAACGTAACGTGCGAACTGTTTGGGTTTAACAGTCAAACGGCTGTAAAAACAAACAGAAACATTCAAGCAGTAAAAATCTTATACTTTCCACTTTACATATTATAGTTAAAACATCGTGCAAAGGACGGTAAAATACAAAATGAGTCAGGAAGATGATGTTAAAATCTCCGATAAAATGTCTTTAGCTATGCACAGGTAAAAGAATAATCAACATTCGATCAAATCCCCTGGTTACTGATCTACAACCGCTGTATAGCATACAGTACTCTATTGGTTGTTGGCTGCACGTGTGAAGATGAGCCTTGTCGAAGTGCAGCTGAGTGATAACAATGCGATTACTGGCTACAGAGCTGGTCTTTCCAGGTCGTCGTCCTGCAAGAACAAAGGACAGGTGATTGACTGAACAAAGGACAGGTGATCGACTGAACAAAGGACAGGTGATCGACTGACCAAAGGACAGGTGATCGACTGAACAAAGGACAGGTGGTCGACTGAACAAAGGACAGGTGATTGACTGAACAAAGGACAGGTGATTGACTGAACAAAGAACAGGTGATTGACTGAACAAAGGACAGGTGATTGACTGAACAAAGGACAGGTGATTGACTGAACAAAGGACAGGTGATTGATTGACTGAACAAAGGACAGGTGATCGACTGAACAAAGGACAGGTGATTGACTGAACAAAGGACAGGTGATTGACTGAACAAAGGACAGGTGATTGACTGAACAAAGGACAGGTGATTGACTGAACAAAGGACAGGTGATTGACTGAACAATAGACAGGTGATTGACTGAACAAAGGACAGGTGATTGACTGAACAAAGGACAGGTGATTGACTGAACAAAGGACAGGTGATTGACTGAACAAAGGACAGGTGATTGACTGAACAAAGGACAGGTGATTGACTGAACAATGGAAAAGGAAAACAGCAAATAGCTTTGGCAATGGGCCCTCCCATTTACACTCGTTTTCAGTCACACGTGCACCCTGCGCTTTTCGTTTCCGAGTCACGATTGGTGTTTGGTAGACGTCAATCAAGACTTTCGACCTAGCCATGGGCACACGCTAGCCGGCAAAATATGGCCGACTGGAAAAGCGCAAGATGCACGTGTGATTGGAAAAGAGTGTAAAATCCGTTCTTCCTATCAAAGAAACTGGAATTTCCACAGGGTCTTTCTTTGTACACCAGATACAGTAAGAAAGTTGAATAAAAATTTTATTTCGGCATCGAGAGAGCCGGGAACGGACCCGAAACATGCGGTGTTTCAACCACTTATGATTGGCTGTAGCTCAATCGGGGCAACACTTTCATCTCTGATTTCTCTATTGGAGATGACGACTTTCTATTCTATTCTGTAGCTTTCATCGCATCAAAATGAAAGTTGAGTACTTTAAGACTTGATTTACCGATTGTTGGCTGCCTTGTGAATCCCCAAATAGGTCATCCGCTATAATAGGTCGCTTCTCTCTTCTTACTTTGATTGGGGGCTGTAAAATATAAAATTAGTCCGTGGGCCAGGAGTCGAAACCCTCCCCCCCCCCCTAGGGGAATTTTGCTAACACATATCATTCGAAAGCTTAGCTCGAGGGTAGTCTAAAACCGGTTGTTTGCACTTTTGAAGTGGAAGCGTTTAGGAGTTACGGCGCATTTTACATTTGAGCTTCAAAACCACAGGGTACCCACGTCGTAATGTTGCGAAAAACACAAATAAAATGCTTGCATGCGATTCAAACACAAATATATTGTGCCGCCTGTCACGACATAGCCTTCAAGCCATGTTTACGTTGAAAAAGTGTGTTCGAAGGCATTGAAATAGGTGCATTTGGCAATATTGCATTCCACAGGATACCCGCGTCGCACGGTTTTAAGAAAATAGAAATACGAACTTTATAGCCTGAGTATCAGGCGGAATTTTATTTGTCCGTGAGAAAATGAATGAACTATATACAACATTGTTTATAACAACTACAAATGGCTAACTCAATCAACATTTTCTCGTAGAAATGTCGGAAAGCTGGAAAGGAGAACCATGTCTAGTGCAGCGCTTCTCGCTTGTCAGCAAAGATGGAATTCGTGGTTGCTGTAAATGGAAAATAAATTTTACATTATGCGAAAACACTACTTGTGCTGCACTGTTGTTACTCAATGTGCAAAATCTCACAAGATACCCAGCTATGGATCGTAGCCCTCGCGTTTCCAACCTAATGCACTTTTGGAGAGCATGGTAGCCATCAGCCATCCGAGGGAACTCGTAATTCGCAGTGCTTTGGACTTTTCGAAGCGAATCTCACTTCACTCTGTATATAAGGGACCAGCAAAACTTATCAAAGACTCGGATGATATCTGAACACGCTAAGCAATCCAAAAGAAAAGTTTCATCACTCCTAGCAAGAATTTCGCGTAGCAAGAATTTTCCGTCAGCAAAGCACACCATATCCGAACGTAGCGCAACTTTTGACTTATTGTGGTACATATGAGCTGCATTGTTTTAAAAAACAGAGACACGCAAGTGCGTATTGGTAAGCAGCTAGCTATTACTTTCCTGCCATAGTCTAAAAGTCGCAATACTGATAGAAATGCAGCACATTCGAGAGCATGAGAACACTCGGCAGAACTTTTAGTATTCTTTTCCGTACTACGGCATAGAAGTAAACATCAAATCACAGTAGTCAAATCACAGGGGGTAGTTATTAATTCTTCGGAGTAAGCGATCACCGCTACCAACTTATTCAAGCTATCCGCGTGCATAATGCTCAAATCCAGATCTGGCGATTACAAGCGGGCTAAGACGACAAAATGGCTCCGGGGAAGCAACCAAGTCTAGCGTGGAAAGAAGAAGAACGCGGCGCGCTTCGTTTCCGGCGATTACCATCCAAGATCCAGCACGTCGGAACTCGTGGCATCCCTTAACTGGGACACCCTCGAAACGCGCAGGCTTTTTGCGCAACTGTGCATGCTGTATAAGATCCGAAATGGCCTCGTCCACATCAGTCTTCCTCAGACCATCCAATCTAACCCAAGACCTACTAGAAGAAACCTCCTACAATATAAACAGCCTTACTCAAGTGTTCTATCACACCAATACTCTTTCTTCCCTAGAACAATCAGGATATGGAATCTGCTGACAACTCAGGTAGCAGATTCGCCTACTTTAGAAGCTTTTAAAGCCAGCGCCTTGCCTGCTGTACGATCGTTTGCGATCCCTGGCCACCTGCGGCGACTATAGAACTCACGCCGCTCCCTAGACTTTAGCGAAAGCTACCTTAGGGTAAATTATTTAAGAAAGTCTTACGTGGAAAGTGCGGCGAGCCCAGAGCCCGAAAATGCTCCGATACATCTAATAACAAGAACAAACATGGATGGCATGATATGCCTCGTGGCGCAAATATGCGTTTGCTACTGCTAAGACTCTATTTTATGTATATCTAGGACAGGGAACGCGTGATAATCATGTAGGGCCAAAGACTTTCCTGCTGTTTTGACAGTTATGAGACGTGGGTACCCTGTGCTTTATATTCAATGAAAAACCTACTTTTGAAGACTTTTGAATGCTTTTATTAAGACCTTTCCTAGCAAAATAGTGCATTTCGGCTGTTATTATGCAAAATATGTGATATACAGTGTTTTTGACGTAATACAGGTATTTTATTCGTATATTTCGCAACATCACGACGTGGGTACCCTGTGGTTTTGAAGCTCAAATGTAAAATGCGCCGTAACTCCTAAACGCTTCCACTTCAAAAGTGCAAACAACCGGTTTTAGACTACCCTCGGGCTAAGCTTTCGAATGATATGTGTTAGCAAAATTCCCCTAGGGGGGGGAGGGTTTCGACTCCTGGCCCACGGACTAAATAGTCACTAGCCATTTCACAAAGAACATAACGATTTGGATGTTTTGATGCAAACTGAGCAAATGATTTGGCCTTGATCATACGGCAACAATCTTGGATAAATCGTGATTACGAGTTTCCACGGGGAAAAACAAGATTTATCCAAGATGGCTGCCGTGTGATAATTTTCATAATTCACCTGCCTCGTACCCAGGCGCTAGTCGCGCTTAGAAATTTTCAAGGCGAGAGCGACTGGGAGCGAGCTAGCACGCAAGGCATCATGGGAAGGGCGAGCGGAAAATCTCATTTCTTCGGTTGAGCATTCCCGTGGTCCTTTGCGAGAACGTCCGAACCTTCCCATGATGCATTGTGCGCCTCGAGATTTTACCTTTTGAGGATCGCCCCCTTTTTTGACACACCTGAGGCGCCTGGAAACGAGGCAGATAAATTCAGCGAACTCTGTGCCGACCAATCAATTGTGTTTTCAACGCGGCTTTCCCTGAATCAAACATCTAAGCGACCAGGTAGCTTTCGCAAAACCTCAGAGTGGTGTTTGTTGTTGTTAAGTGTTGGCTGCTACAGTGTTCGTACAATAGACCCTTTTCCAAATGGCCGCCGAAAATTCAAGTCGATTTTTGTTAAAAAGAACACCGCCACTAGAACACACATCATCACTTTAGTAAATCTACAAAATTTCGCTGCATTATATCCAATATCTTCCGAGAAAACGAAAGTCGAAAAATTGAAAATTTACAGACGTTTGTATGAACGCATACCCCACTCATACAAATATCTGAAAAATGTTCAATTTTCAAATTCCGCTTTCTCGGCCGACATGGCATTTGGCATAACAAAAATCTAAAGGATTGAAGATACTATTTCTAGTGCCAGTATTTGACTTTCAGTCAGTTTAATTTTAAGACATGTGAATTTGCGGCGGTCTATTTTTAAACTGCATTTTCAAACCGCACAGGGGGGTTGAGGACCTCCCTCAAAAGACCCCCTCCCCTGGAATTTCCACTCGTGAAACAGACCCCCTTCCCTGGCATTTCCAGCCTGGAATTTCCATTTTGTCTGGCGAAATATCCCTGGAAAATCTATTTTGGGATAACATGTCCCTGGAAAGTCACCTTTTTAACCCCTCCCCCTTGGAATTTCCAAGTGTCAGACACACCACCTCCCGTGGAATTTCCAGAGTCCAATACAACCCCCTGGAAAATTTTCCATAGGTCCTCGACCCCTCCCCCCCCCCCCCCCCCCCGGGTGCGGTTTAAAAATGCAATCAGCCATTATCAGAACCTCAGAAAGTCGAATGGCGTCAATACTACCTTGGGTGTTTCGGATTCCTCTTCACTTTCATATTGTTCAATCTCGTCCTCTTCCTCCTCCAAACTCCGCTTCCTGTTGACAAAACACACACTTACTTCAGTTCTCTAATTTACGAGCCGCGAAGAAGTTGCACAATCATGTCGATTTCATACGCAACCTGCCAAGATCACAATGATTCCTTCGTTGGTTCAAGATCACACTGGTTGCTCGAAATACGTAAATAATTTCTCAAACTCATACTACCGAAATCACTAAACTGTCGGCACCCTCGAAAAGTTTTCAGCCAGATCGTTTTTCAGTTTCGGTTCGTTCGTCTGGCCCGTTTTGATCGATCGAAATGGTCACGTGACATTTAAATTTTGTGTCAAAAAATGGAAAAAGCGTGTCATGTGATCATCGATCAAAACGGTCAGACGAGCGAACTGACAGACGATCGATCGAATTTTCGAGGGTGCCAACAGTATAGTGATTTCGGTAGTAAATAATACACCAAGCATAAGCTTGAAGGGAGTATGGATACGTGACCTTAATTTACGTAGATTTTTGAGATTTCATTCCTTTTTTCGGCAAATTAAATGATATGTTTGAAAAGTTATATTTAACAATCGAGAGTGTTTTTCAGTGATTTGAAAAGACTCATTTTTAACACCCACTTCTCGGTGTTTAGAAATACTGATGAAACACGCTGCCCCGTGTTTGATATATTAACCACCTTCTCGGTGTTTGGAAATCCTGATGAAACGTGCTGTCTCGTGTTTGATATATTAACCACCTTCTCAGTGTTTTGAAATCCTGATGAAACACGCTGTTTCGTGTTTGATATATTAACCACCTTCTCAGTGTTTGGAAATCCTGATGAAACACACTGTCTCGTGTTTGATATATTAACCCACTTCTCAGTGTTTGGAAATCCCGATGAAACACGCTGCCCCGTGTTTGATATATTAACCACCTTCTCGGTGTTTGGAAATCCTGATGAAACACGCTGCCCCGTGTTTGATATATTAACCACCTTCTCGGTGTTTGGAAGTACTGATGAAACACGCTGTCTCGTGTTTGATATATTAACCACCTTCTCAGTGTTTGGAAATCCTGATGAAACACGCTGTCTCGTGTTTGATATATAACCACCTTCTCAGTGTTTGGAAATCCTGATGAAACACGCTGTCTCGTGTTTGATATATTAACCACCTTCTCAGTGTTTTGAAATCCTGATGAAACACGCTGTTTCGTGTTTGATATATTAACCACCTTCTCAGTGTTTGGAAATCCTGATGAAACACACTGTCTCGTGTTTGATATATTAACCCACTTCTCAGTGTTTGGAAATCCCGATGAAACACGCTGTCTCGTGTTTGATATATTAACCACCTTCTCAGTGTTTGGAAATACTGATGAAACACGCTGTCTCGTGTTTGATATATTAACCACCTTCTCAGTGTTTGGAAATCCTGATGAAACACGCTGTCTCGTGTTTGATATATTAACCACCTTCTCAGTGTTTGGAAATCCTGATGAAACACGCTGTCTCGTGTTTGATATATTAACCGCCTTCTCAGTGTTTTGAAATCCTGATGAAACACGCTGTCTCGTGTTTGATATATTAACCACCTTCTCGGTGTTTGGAAATCCTGATGAAACACGCTGTCTCGTGTTTGATATATTAACCACCTTCTCAGTGTTTGGAAATCCTGATGAAACACGCTGTCTCGTGTTTGATATATAACCACCTTCTCAGTGTTTGGAAATCCTGATGAAACACGCTGTCTCGTGTTTGATATATTAACCACCTTCTCAGTGTTTGGAAATCCTGATGAAACACACTGTCTCGTGTTTGATATATTAACCACCTTCTCGGTGTTTGGAAATCCTGATGAAACACTCTGTCTCGTGTTTGATATATTAACCACCTTCTCAGTGTTTTGAAATCCTGATGAAACACGCTGTCTCGTGTTTGATATATTAACCAACTTCTCAGTGTTTGGAAATCCTGATGAAACACACTGTCTCGTGTTTGATATATTAACCCACTTCTCAGTGTTTGGAAATCCCGATGAAACACGCTGTCTCGTGTTTGATATATTAACCACCTTCTCAGTGTTTGGAAATACTGATGAAACACGCTGTCTCGTGTTTGATATATTAACCACCTTCTCAGTGTTTGGAAATCCTGATGAAACACGCTGTCTCGTGTTTGATATATTAACCGCCTTCTCAGTGTTTTGAAATCCTGATGAAACACGCTGTCTCGTGTTTGATATATTAACCACCTTCTCGGTGTTTGGAAATCCTGATGAAACACGCTGTCTCGTGTTTGATATATTAACCACCTTCTCAGTGTTTGGAAATCCTGATGAAACACGCTGTCTCGTGTTTGATATATTAACCACCTTCTCAGTGTTTGGAAATCCTGATGAAACACGCTGTCTCGTGTTTGATATATTAACCACCTTCTCAGTGTTTCGGGAAATCCTGATCAAACACGCTGTCTCGTGTTTGATATATTAACCACCTTCTCGGTGTTTGGAAATCCTGATGAAACGTGCTGTCTCGTGTTTGATATATTAACCACCTTCTCAGTGTTTTGAAATCCTGATGAAACACGCTGTCTCGTGTTTGATATATTAACCACCTTCTCGGTGTTTAGGAATACTGATGAAACACGCTGTCTCGTGTTTGATATGTTACCCACTAATGAAATGCACAGAGTGAAGCAGGTTTTGGTGTACTTACAAAGCCGATTTGTCTTTTTTGCTGTAGCTAACTCGTGGTCTTTTGCTAGCCTTCTGTTGGCTTGACATCCACGACCTTTGCGATGATGCGGGCATGCTGCTAGGATGAGAAATAGAATATGGTCACAAAAAGAAAAGGTACTGTAGGCTCCACTACCGACAGCAATCTACCGCCTCCCGGTTATCTCATTTGGTAGAGCGACGCTCTGACCGGAGTTTGTTGGTTCGAACCTCGGTCGGACCAACACTCAGGGTCTTTTCTAAATAATTGAGAAGGTGCTGCCTTTGCTCAAACATCTGCAAATGGTTAGATCTTCACGTCTTCTCGGATGAGGACGCTATACCGCAGGCCCCGTATCTCACATGCACGGAGACGTCGGAAGTTGCCCATCCTGACTGCAGAGCTCACAACTTACTAGCCCACTACAATGACGCTAGAGAACCTCAAAATGAGTGCAGACAGGCGCGGATCCAGTCCTATATACACCTGTTTACAGAAACAGATCACATTTTTTGGTATGTTTTTAAATTATAATTATTTTCATCTTTACTTAAAAAAAAAACTCGTATTTGCAAAAGCCGAACGTAAATAGGCCAGATTTTTTTCTGGATCCGCGCCTGGCAGGATTACCCGGCCCTAGAGCAAATTGTGTAAATAAACAGCCAGTAAACAACAACCTTTCGAAATCCTCCTCCTCTTCCTCCTCTGTGTTTTCTGTGTCGGGTTGCTTGCGTTTCTTCTGTTGCGATGTTCTTAACGGAGAACTCTCCAGCCCGCTCTCGTCGCCACTGTCCTCCAACTCTTCCTTGCTCTTCCTCTCCTCCATTCTCTTCTTCTGCACTCTAGCAAGCGGCGTGTTGTCAGAATCACTTCCTGAGTTTTCTTGGTCCTCCTCCGTCGAGGCGGGAGCCTGCCGCTTACGACCTTTCCCTGTACCAGCCGTAGTGGCCGACGTCTCGGCTACCGGCGTAGTCGCTGCTGCTTTTCGAGGGCGGCCGCGGCCTTTGGACTTCTCTGCCTTTTGCTGCTCGTTCTCATCTGTAACACATACGCAGAAACATTTTTTAGATTACGAAAATTAAAATCCTATGTGAAAGATTCGAGTAACGTGAGTAACGATTGGAAAAAACATCTTGGGATAAAATATTTTGACTATTTGACTACTGTTCTCAATAAGAACTGATTTCTTACAACATTCTCGGCTCTCCCGAGCCGGAACCGGACCAAGGCAAGAAGAACAGAATGAGTGAATACATTTCGTGAGAATATAGATACAGGTAAGTGAAACAAACCAAAATAATTTTTATTATTATTCAAATCATACTAGTGGTCTATTGCCACTGCTGCTAGTAGCGAAAAGTGTGGGATTTATATGCCAGGAACTGATGGCGAATGACCAGATCAGAAAACGTTTTTGACTATACAAATTGAACTACTAGTGTGATTTGACTAAAACAATTATTCCTTTTGCCCTTATGGCCTCTTGGGCTATTGCCGCAGAGCCCATTCGGGCTCGAGGATTAATTGTATAATGTAATCCACCTAAATTAACAAAGATTGTATAAATTAATGTGGGTTCAAAACAATACTTCGCCGGAAGCAAGAGAGTCATGATGCAACTGTTAGCGCGCACTCGTTCATCCGGGGTATGAAAACTTAGCACGCGCGTGATGACGTCATAATAGAAAATTACCAATTACCTTCGCGATTTCTGTCGCTCTCTCGTTACAAAGGTCGCAATTATTTATTCTCACGATGGGAATCTTCAGAAAAATAATATTTGTGATAATTTTTGCGCTTTCGTGCCTTAATCTCTATCTGGATGGAACGCCTATTGTTCCCTACACGTTGGGGCGCGTGACTTGTAAGTATGCGGTCATTTTAAGCGCGGTTTGCATAGAGTAGTCAAGTGATGACGTCACAAAAAAAACAAATTTTCGATTTAGCAATATTTGTCCTTGGATTTGGAAAGAGCATAATAAATGAATGCTACACACCAAAATTGAGGCAAATCGGTTGAAACGCAACCGAGATATGGCCCCCTGAATACATAATATCCTTTAAGAAATCACTGTATTTTTGGTTGCGTTCATAAAGTTTTGAACGCAGTCCAAAATACATTGATTTGTTAAAGAAAATTATGTATTCAGGTGGCCATATCGTGGTCGCGTTTTAACCGATTTGCCTTATTTTTTTGCATCCGATTCTCTTTCCACTTTGTCTTTCATTATTCGTGGACTAAAATCGGAAATTCAAGATTTCTCAAATTTATGACGTCACACTTGAGTACTCTATTAGGGCGCGAAGATGAGCTACATTCAAGGATCTGTCTCATCTTCTTGAATGTAACTCATCTCCTCATCTCTGTCATCCAAAACTTCTTTGGATCCCTTTACATTATGAAAGTTCCTCCCGCTCACCTCGTGTTTTTCTTCTTTCAGTATACTGGTGTGCAATTGGTTTTACGAAAGCTTACATCAATCTCACATTTCTCTGGTTCAACTACACGGGATGGGTGTTGTGTATTATGGTGTTCTTGTCGTCAGTATGTTTGTTCTTCCTCTTTTATCGGTGAGTAAAATAGATAAAACGTCTGACGGCTGAGATCCTGTCCACTATGAAGCTGCTTTATTTAAGGAGGCTGCTTACAGTTTTTCACGACTTGACCTCTTAACTTTGATCGAACACAATTCTAAAATGTACTTGGATTTGAAATTTTCAACACTTGCTGTACAAAGATCACAGTTCAAGATGATGCACCTATATTTCAGAATCGTGGTGGTTTAAAGTTAGGTCAAGTGCAAGAAAAACTGTGATCCTCCTTATATTAAGCTGAAACATTTCGATCTCCTCTTTTCAGATGCACCACGCGAAAACAAACAAAATACCAAGGCTTCGTTCCTCGCAAGTACTTCACCCGCCGAAACCTAGCAAAGATGTGCCGCAAGCCACGCAAATACCCAGCCATTCCCAGACCAGCAAGAGATCTATCCCAGGGAGTGAAGGAAGAAGACGCCTTGGGTGCCAGCAGAAGAAAAGGCATTAGCAGTAAAGCATCCGGCTTGGTTACTGTTGGTGATGTTTTCGCAAGACTGGCCCCTACACTCTCTAAATCAGGTAAGAAGCGTATGGTAATGGGCTCAAATGCAAATAGGCACCCAGTGCAAACATGGGTAAGGTGGCAAGGTGGTGAAAAAGGAATTATTTCTACACTTGCCGCAATGACACCGGGAAGCAATCCTGTAAAATGTCTCACAAGAAAAGGAATTTCGTTGATACTAAAAGGCGCTGTTGACAATTTCCCAATTTGCATATTTCTGTTCCATTTCCCAGATCCTACAACTCTGCTTCCTGTTCAAGATGGACCTGTTAAAGACCTCACCCCTGAACCAGTCCCAGCTCTGAACGACGGCACCACTGAGGAGAACGCGACTCTTTCATCTCGCTCAAAACTTCTTCTTGGTGTAGCTGGAGTCGGGATTGCGGGCTTCTTGATTTACAAGCTTCTTAAAAAGTAAAACTTGACTAGATATGCTTCACTCTACCTCTACCTAGGCTTACTTGTGGACACTGACCAAGTGTATTTTGATTTCACGTTCGGAAATAAATTGGCCCGGAATTACAAGTGTGCCCCTACTAATTAATAAATTATTAGAGGCCTGACATTACCGTTTTTGAGAGGTGCCTCTGGAACCTAAATAAAAATTCTAGTCGCCAAATAGTAAAGTTTGTTCGCTATAATAGAAACCTGGACCCCCGAATGAATGCTGTTAGCTGAGGATATTTTTTAAAACCCCACAGACTGGTAAAGTTAGCCGCGACTAGGTTGCAATTTTCGCTCGCCAAACCCTTAATCTAATCGCCATTGGCGACCATATTGGCAACCATATTGACGACCATATCGGTGACCATATTGACGACAATATTGACGACCATACTGGCGGCCATTTTGGTGACCATATTGGCGACCATATCGGTGACCATATTGACGACAATATTGACGACCATACTGGCGGCCATTTTGGTGACCATATTGGCGACCATATTGGTGACCATATTGACGACCATATCGGTGACCATATTGACGACCAAATTGACGACAATATTGACGACCATACTGGCGGCCACTTTGGTGACCATATTGGCGACCATATTGGTGACCATATTGACGACCATATCGGTGACCATATCGGTGACCATATTGACGACCAAATTGACGACAATATTGACGACCATAGTGGCGGCCATTTTGGTGACCACATTGACGACCATATTGACGACCACAATTTTTCATATGCCATTTCTGAGGCTTCAAACCTGACACTTTTCGTTACTAGTAGGTTATAACTTATAGTCTACTAGTAGCTCCACCAATCAGAATACAGCATTGGTAATATACCACTAGTTGTTAACGACACCTTACCCGTGACCCAGCGGAGTATGTAGGTTATTACTTATAGCCTACTACTACCACAACCAATCAGAATGCAGCATTTATAATAGACCACTAGTTGTTAAACGCACCTTCCTCGTGACCCTGCAGAGTGTTCCGGTACGCCAGTAATGGGTTCCATTCATCGCCTTTCATTTTCAGCAGCTCACGAGCCTTATCTTCAAGGAACGCTAGACTGAAACATTCGCGTAAAAAATGAATAATTAACAAGAACAACACAAAAGAAACCCAATAAGAATCACAGAACCGTAGAGTGTTGTAGACCTGATACAACCACTAGTGGCAGTTGGCAGTTTCAAAATGTCCGAACAGGTAACTCGGAAATCGGATTTTTTAAATAAACTCTTCAACTTTTCCTGATGAAAATATAGAGCAGATTTTGTATGACTGTGAAAAGTACCGTGACACGGCGCGGTACTGTCGCGGTGGCGGTGCGGAACCTGGCCTGCTGTAGATACCGAAGGAAACCGCGTCGTCGCGGTACGGTCACGGTCGCGGGGTGATACAACTTTGTCGCGGAACTTTTCACAGTCATACGAAATCTGCTCTAATAACCCATATATTATTCGTTACAACCTCAAGTGATTGTAACTAATTTGCATAACCACTTTCAAGAAACATAACCTGCATTTTCTGTGCCAAATATACAAGTTAAAAAACCCAGAGGATTCTACATGAAAAGAGTGCCATCTCAACATTTTTGTAATGTTTACAACATGAGCAGCCCTGTTGTATCAGACTTACAACAGATGTAGATCTGATACAACACGGATGTGAATGATGTAAACTGCTTTGTACTTCGCTTCTAGTACCTTCTAGTTTTTTTGTATTTGTTAGCTTGTTAGTTATTTTTCTCGAAAGTGGGTATGTAGATTAGTTACACTACTAGTTGCTGTAACAGACACAGAACACGGAAAAGACGCCGAAAAAGGAAAGTGTAGAAGTTGACTCATAAAATATGGGCTTTATAATTTCATCAGGAAAAGTTCAGGAGTTCACTAAAAATACAAAGTTCCGTGTTTATTGCTCGGACATTCGATTCTGATTGACTAAGTGTATTTACTTCTTCCCCTGATTGGTTAGTTGTTGAATGGGTTTCGTTTCTGATTGGCTAAGTGTATTTATTTCGTCCCCTGATTGGTTAGTTGTTGAATGGGTTTCGTTTCTGATTGGCTAAGTGTATTTACTTCGTCCGCTGATTGGTCAGTTGTTGAATGGGTTTCGTTTCTGATTGGCTAAGTGTATTTACGTCGTCCCCTGATTGGTCAGTTGTTGAATAGGTTTCGTTTCTGATTGGCTTAGTGTATTTACTTCGTCCCCTGATTGGTCAGCTGTTGAATGAGTTTCGTTTCTGATTGGCTAAGTGTATTTACTTCGTCCCCTGATTGGTCAGTTGTTGAATTTGTCTCGTTTCTGATTGGCTAAGTGTACTTACTTCGTCCCCTGATTGGTCAGTTTGAATTTGTTTCGTTTCTGATTGGCTAAGTGTATTTACTTCGTCCCCTGATTGGTCAGTTGTTGAAGGGGTTTCGTTTCTGATTGTTTAAGTATATTTACTTCTTCCCCTGATTGGTTAGTTGTTGAATGGGTTTCGTTTCTGATTGGCTAAGTGTATTTATTTCGTCCCCTGATTGGTTAGTTGTTGAATGGGTTTCGTTTCTGATTGGCTAAGTGTATTTACTTCGTCCGCTGATTGGTCAGTTGTTGAATGGGTTTCGTTTCTGATTGGCTAAGTGTATTTACTTCGTCCCCTGATTGGTCAGCTGTTGAATGAGTTTCGTTTCTGATTGGCTAAGTGTATTTACTTCGTCCCCTGATTGGTCAGTTGTTGAATTTGTCTCGTTTCTGATTGGCTAAGTGTACTTACTTCGTCCCCTGATTGGTCAGTTTGAATTTGTTTCGTTTCTGATTGGCTAAGTGTATTTACTTCATCCCCTGATTGGTCAGTTGTTGAAGGGGTTTCGTTTCTGATTGTTTAAGTATATTTACTTCTTCCCCTGATTTGGTTGTTGAATGGGCTTCGTTTCTGATTGGTTAAGTGCATTTAATTCGTCCTGATTGGTCAGTTGTTGAATGGGTTTCGTTTCTGATTGGCTAAGTGTATTTACTTCTTCCCTGATTGGTCAGTTATTGAATGGGTTTCGTTTCTGATTGGCTAAGTGTATTTACTTCGTCTCCTGTCCTGATTGGTCAGTTATTAAATTTGTTTCGTTCCTGATTGGCTATTAAGTGGATTTACTGCGTCCCATGATTGGTCAGTTGTTGAATTTGTTTCACTTATGATGATTGGTTAAGCGTATTTACTTCGTCCCCCGATTGGTCAGTTTTTTATTTTGTCTCGCTCCTGATTGGCTAAGTGTATTTACTTTGCATTTAGTTTTTGACACTCATCTGAAATCAGTTCTAATACTGACATGCCGTTCTTTCCAGTCTTGTCTTGTTGGATCAACCTTGATGAGAACTCTCCCAGGATATCCAGGAACTTCAGGTTTGGCGGAGGACCTTCAGCTTTTTTGGGAGACTGCCTCTTCCCTTGTGGCTTGCCAATTGCGTAGAGAATACCTTGCCTGTGCATAAGTAACCAAGTGACTTAAAACGGGTTCATGATTGGTATAAATAGAAGCCTACTATCACATGGAAGTCACTGAAACGTGTTGCCTTCAACAGGGTACTGTCTTGTACGGTCTTTGTAGTTCTGTTCTATTGGAAACTAGGGTCTATTGTTGTCTTTTTGTGACAGAACGCTGAATAGGATGAACCATGGAGTTATTATGCGGGACGGGAGACGAAGTTACATACATTCGCCTTTGTCACCCAAGCGCCATCTTGGATTTTTCAGCCGATTTATTCAGCATGGAAACGAGGCCAAGCAGGGCTCGGGTTTTGCTGATGGTGGAAAGCAGAGCCTGATGCTGGGATTTATGGAACAAAGTTGGCCTAGATACCAAAAATTACTCCTTATTTGTTTAGAACCAAAAACTTGATTGGTCCTTTGCTTTTTCTGCTTTGCCGGGTCGCTTCTGAAAACAAAATGGCGGCGCGTGACTAATAGGAAAACCGCGCTCTGATTGGCTAAGTGTTTCGCGACTGTCCCATAAGAGTTGCACACGCGTTGGTTTGAAAGCTTTAAGGACAGATGGAGCGCAACACGATACGAATTCTCCCTCTTCATCTCTCGGAATTTTCTGCCAGTTCATAACTAATTACGCTTTTATGTTGACCTCTACAAATGCACTAAGTTTATACAAGCAAAATCTACCGGGTTCCAGTAAGTTCTTTCACGATCCAAAGCCTTGCAAAGGCAAAGTGCGAGTCGTTCCGAACGATGCACTGTAAATCGATACACGACTTTCATCGAAAATTCTCCGTATGAGACACAACTACCATATGTTTTACTGCAAGTTTTGAAGAAGCATGCAATAATAACTCCATGGATGAACTAAAAAAGGTGGGTCGAAAATGCAACTACGTCTCTGAACTTAAGTAGATGGATCATGATAGCGTTCCATCGAGCCCACTGTCCTTACCTGTGTAAGTAAATAAGTGCTTGTCGTGCTTGTGACTTCGTGATATCAACTCCAAGACTCAAGGCAAAGCGGTGGGCGAGCTCCTGCAACACGAACAAGTGATCAGGAATCCTTAAGTTTGCGAAACACGAAGGAAATCGAATCTTGAAATGGACTGTTCCATATTATATCCGTTACCCCCTATCGAGCAACCTGGAAACTCCACAGGGATTTGCTGTGTTTGACCGTGGAATTTTCACAGGGTTTGTTGATTTTGACCCTGAAATTAGCACAGGGTCTGTGATTTTGACCCTGGAATTTCCACAGGGCCATTCATTTTACCTTTGAATTTCCACAGTATTCATTTACAACTGTGGAATTTTCACTGGCCCACAAGAGAATGAGAAATGTCCACAGCGGTTGTAGAGGAGTCTGGAATCTGGGGTAGAGCAATTTTTGAAAATTTGGAGTTCCTCGATAGGGGGGGGGGGGGGGGGGCAATAGTAAGAACATTTTAACGTAACAACTTAAAAGCAAGGGCCGTTAAACAAAAGAAAAGCATATCATAAGATAAGGGGCCGACCATTTTACTTTTGAGGGGGGGGGGGGGGGGTGGATGATTTTTTTTTGCGAGATTTTTTTACGTCTCTAAGAGATTGTAGGATATTTATTTCGTAAAATTAGTTGAGGATTATGACAAAAAATGCTGTGCAGGAAATTTTTTTAGGCCCTTTTTTCAAAATCATCCACCACCCCCCCCCCCCCCCCCCCCCCCCCGCGCGCCCCAGAAGTCAAATGGTCGGCCCCTAAGCGGTCTTACTTACATTTGCATAGATTTTTGAGACGTTATTCCTACATATCCTGTCTCGTTTTTTTTTTAACCTTCTTCTCGCTGTTTGGAAATCCTGATGAAACACGCGCTAGAGTTTCATATATTACATATGTGTGTTACCTTAATTGCCAGAAATTCCTGGGAGTTGATATCGACGTTCCCTTCTTGATCATCTTTGACATCTAAAAAATCCTACAATAGGTATCAAGGAGGGGAGTACAATAAGTAATAAACGCCAAGTTCATTTATAAATAATTGAAAGTGTCACATTAAGTTTGTCGAGAAAATGCGGAAATTTGAGTCAAGCTTAAACATTACAAACCGCCGTACTTTAGAACAAGTGGTGTTAGCTTAATATTTTCCTCCTTTAATCCGCTTGTAAAATCAACAAATTACTCTACTAATGACCATCACTAATAGACCATAAGAAACACAGCCAATAGCAATGCATGTTTGATGATAGATCTGTAGTTGATTTATGCTTAATTGAGTCCCTACTTGTTCTAGTGCCGTTAGGAGGGTCTTAGTAAAGCCTTCCGCGCTCAATTCTCGGCACTTGTGCATAGTATGCTTGATGATGTCACCAAAATCACTGAAACCCTGTAAACAGAAGACAAACAAACAATGGGGGATGAACAATGGGATGAACAAACAATGGGATGAACAAACAATGGGGGATGAACAATGGTTCCTGTCACGTAACAAGAAGACAATACAGGTCTTTGTTCTTCTTTCTTTGTCTTGTTTATTACGTCACAGGAACCATTGTTCTGAAGAGCCTCTCCCCCAAGATACAGCGCGCATAGTTGAACGAAAAAAACAAACGCCAATCGGAAATGGAGCAGTTCTCACATGACTGTAGTTAACACCAATCGCAAAGTAATTACACCAATTCTGAATAAAACCTATAAGAGTAATTACAAAGTAATTGCGAATTACTCACGACAGTCATGTGAAATCCGCTATTCAAAAGTCAATAAAATATTAACGGCGCGCGCAAAACATATTTTTCTTTCTTTCTTTTTGATGAAATGTGGTTGACTTCTGCCTTGAGTGGCACTTAGGTTCAAAAGGGATTTTGTTTTGTGCTCAGAGACAACAGAGGACCAGTTCTAGTTATAAGAGACCATTAATGCTCCCAACCGATGACAGAACATAACACCTGACGTATGTGGGACACCCTACTTATACAATGTTTTCGAGAGGCATACTGCAGAATATGCCACGCGTTACTTGTATATTTTCTGGTATATATACACGAGCCTTCAATAGACCGATCCCTATTTTGACGATAGCTCCGCCCACTCATAGCAAACAATAGGACGTTTTCCCTATGGAATTCAAAATGTCCGAGCAACAACCTTGAATATCGAAGATTTTTCAATAATTATTCAGCTTTTCAAGATAAAAATATAAAATCCAAATTGCATGCAACAACTTCTAACACCTCCCTGCAATCGGTGTCTTTTCCGCGCTCTATGCCAAAGATGAAATTTGGCTTGTCCGACGTAGCAACAGTAACAAGGGGTATAACAATGAATGCGGGATCGGTGAATTCAGGTGAGACTGTATGCTAAGAAAATACGAGTGACAAGTGGGATATTCTGCAGTATGCCACGAGAATTCATTGTATAACCATTTTACACCACGCTACAGAAAATTAAAGGCAACGTTTTATGTAAATACAGTGCACAATGGGAAGGTTGAGTTGAATACTTCATACAATTATATTTATATAAGATCGAATCATGTACAACTGGATGTGAAAGTACCTTGATAAGATTAGCACAGACGGCGGAGGCTAGAGACATCTCAAATACGTTATAGATGATCAATTTACAAAACCCTGCAAGCATGACCCTTTTTCTGTTGAGTTCCTCGGCTTTAGCATCAGTTTCTTCCTCTGAGAAATAAGTGATACAGCAGTTAGATCAGAAATGTCGCAAAGACAGAATTGCCAGAATTTATTTGGTTGGCCGCAATTTATCCAAAACATTTGTAGCACCAACAAGGCGATCTCATATCCATGATTTTATACAAATAACGTTGTTTACCTCTTGTTACCACCCGGTACCTTACATATAGATAGTGATTTTGCCTCAATGATTTCACGAACTTTTAATATAAAAAGCTGCAACTAAAAATGTTATGGACAAAGGTCAAGACTTTCTAAATAAAGCAAATGAACTATTAATCTTGAGCTGTTCCATTACATTTTTCAAAGCTAAATGCAGCTTTTTCAAATGCTGGAATTCTTGGAGGCAGGAGGCTCCACGTTCCACACATTTTCTGGAAATTGAGCCTCGCGCCACGTTCTTATAATTTGAGTTTTTCAAATTGTCTTATTACGTTTTATTCACTTTTATTCACATAATATCATTCTCTAGCTCCACTGAGCAGCCTGATTCTCTATGTTGCTTATGCAAACGAGCCAAAATGTAAACAATTGCACTACGGAACATCTGCCTTTAGTGTAATTACTCAAGGGATTCCGCGCGCTGATTGGTCGAGACGTTCGTCATATTTTGCTATATTCACCTGTAGGTTTTGCTATATTCACCAGGTTTCGTACGCTTTCTGAATGATAAAAATCCAGGATTTTCCAGGAAGTCTTTAGTTATTTTTCCAGGAGTTTTCCAGGAATTTTTATTGGGAAGAAATGCCCCTCCCCCAAAAAAACCATGATAAGTCTGGAGGATGTCATAATTTGCAGCCTAAAACCAGATTCACGAAACTGACTGATTCAACATTTGATTCGAAATTTTTCCAGAAGTTTTTCCAGGATGTTCCTTAAAATTCCAGGACTTTCCAGGAAGGAAATGAAAATCCAGGATATTCCAGGACGCGTACGAACCCTGCATAACGTTGAAAGCATGGGGGATCGCGCGCGCACTTTATTGTGAGAGAAACTAAAAAAAATGCCCCTAAACGTGAATTTTTGTCGAACATTTGAAAAGTCACTTGAGTTATTACACTAAAACAATTAGTCGCCTCAGGCTCCGTAAATATCGGCGAATAGTCACCTCAACTTCATCTCGCTGACTATTCGCAGATATTTACGTTGTCATTTACGTTCAAGTGCATTGTTAAATAGTGTAAAGGTTCAATAAATGAATACATACCATCTTCATCTTCGCTCTCGTCTTCCCCGAGATCGGTGAACACGTGATTAATAACATAGTCCCTGCACGTGGCTTGGAACGGACCGGGGACCTCATACACTAAGGACCCAAACAGGGGCGCTATGACAAGAATTCGAGCATAAAGAAAGAGTTAGATCCACTTAGCAATAGCATGAAACACGGGAAAATATCTGCATCTGTAAAACGAATCATGTACAATTTGATGGGAGCTGTTAGTTCAACGTTCGCGGATCGGAAAACAGATGAAAGTTTTTTTATACAATTTTTGAAAGTTTGTAGCTGCAGCCAGTCTCTAGCGAAGAATGCGGCGTTGAATAAGTTGAGGTTGATAAATTACATATATAAGGCTGCGAAATTTAACACCTGAGAGACGTAGCAGCTTGAAAAGCGGGAAAAGTAAAGCAATTTACTTACATCTGTTGACAAGCTGCTTGGCAAACACAATGTAGAGATCGCATAAGCTTAGAAATGCCTGGAAAAAAACATAAAATAAGTGGGCATCATAAACATGAGGGATGCTAATATTGATATTGGAAGCTGATATTGCCCCTACGTCTGCTGATCTGCTGTTTGTTCACGTGCGGACATTTTACTTTTATTGCTGCTGCAATAATAATAATAATATTATTGTTATTGTTATCAAAATTCCACAAGGATCGTTGTTTTTGACCCTTGAATTACCAGAGGCCCTTTCTCATTACCCAAGAATTTCCGCAGGATACGCATTTGCAACTTTCGCTTTCCACAGGGGTAACACGAGAATGTGGAATTTCCTCACGGGTGCCTGAAATATCCAAAGGGTTTAACCATTTTTTGAAAATTGGAACAGCCTAAAACATCCACAACATTCATGTTTTGTTCATGTTACATTAGTTACCATAGGTATACTGTTACCTCTCTCTGAACATCCGGATCACTATACGACACAAGGTCTTCACACTGGCCGAGGAACGTGGATGACCACTTCTTTAATCGCTTCAGCACCGTCTGTTAAACAAGGACAACAGCTAATTTAACAATGGTATATTTAAGGGGCAAGTAAAAAAAAAAACAGTATCACTGCGAGAAGTTCGCATTCGTGTGACTGTGGTTTTTATTTTATCCATTATTTTAGTTTCCATAATCTTCATGTTCATCAACTTGATGCTCATCTTTATCTTAATCTTCATACTCTCTTCACATCCATGCTCTTCTTCGTCTCCATCCTCATTTCCTTGCTCAACCGCATCCCCTTTCTCGCCATTCTCTCCCTCCTGTTCACCCACATCCACATCCACATCATCGTATTCATCGTCATCATCATTGTCATATCCTCACCCACATCTACACATCCTCACCCACATCTACATCCACATTCCTTCCCATCTTCACCCTCCTGTCCATCCACATCCCATCCCCATCCTCATCGTGTTTATCCTCATCCTTGTCCACATCTACATCCCCATTCCTTCCCATCTTCACCCTCCTGTCCATCCACATTCCATCCCTATCCTCATCGTGTCCATTCACATCCTCATCGCGTTTATCGTCATCCTTTCCACATCTACATCCCCATTCCTTCCCAACTTCACCCTCCTGTCCGTCCACATCCCGATCCCCTTCCTCATCATGACCAACAACCGATTAGCGCAGTGGTAGAGTGCCTGGCTTCTGTGCGGGAGGTTGGGAGTTCAAACCCCGGACGTGCCAACACTCAGGGTCTTTTCTAAATAATTGATTAGAAGGTGCTACCTTTGATCGGATAAGGACGTAAAACTGTAGGTCCCGTCTCTCACATACACTACACTAACCAGAACCAGAGGGACCTTAAGGAACCAAGAGGACCGTCGGAAGTTCCCCTCTGTGTGTCACAGTACTCACCATACCAACACACACTCATGTTTATAGCGTGCTATATAAGCACAGTTACTCCATCCACACCCCCATCGTTATCATCCCCATCCCCATCTACATCCTCATCCACAACTACATCCCCATTCCTTCCCATCGTCACCCTCCTGCGAGTCCTTGTGTTCATCCTCTTCCACATCCCACATCCCCAATCCCGTCATCGTACTCGTCATGTTCTTCCCCACCCACACCTACATCCCACTCCTTCCCATCCCAATCCTAACACGTTCATCCTTGTGTTTATCCCCATTCCACATCCCCAATTTCATCCCCGTTTTCATTCACGTCCTCATCTACAATCCCATTCCCGTCATCTTCATCCTCGTCTTCACCTGCTCCACATTCCCGTCCTCTTAATCCCCAAGCTCGTGTTCAACCTCGTTTTCGTCTTCATCTTATCTGCGCCATCGATAAGACATCAGCCACCACCACCAACGTTACTTTCACCACCATCATAACCTATCATCATCACCTCTCGTGAACATTTCGTATCTATACGTGGCTGAAATTGTCCCGCAAAGATACCCGCCATTTTGAGCGCGTGTGCGACGGAGAAAGCCCACAGACGTAAACTTTTTAAGCTACGAAATTGGAGATATGTAAGGGAACTTTACATTTCTTTTCTGTAAAAAAATTTGAGAAATCAAAAGGTTTAACCACTGATGAAGCAGTTAAATGCTACGTTGCCCTGATATTCAAGAGTAAAGCAAGGTTGATCGTAAAACTGGAGGGTAGGATTCACTCGGTAGCTAAACATTTTCGTCACCCTCTAGTCATCATTAAACACTACCGCCATCAACATCTTCATTAGAGCAGATTTCGTATGACTGTGAAAAGTGCAGAACCAATGCTGTGCCGCGCCACGACCGTGACCGTGCGGGGACTACGCGATTCATTCCGTATCTACAACAGGCCAGGTTCGGTGCCGCAAGCGCGGCACTTTTCAGTCATACGAAATCTGCTCTATCACTACTGGCAATATCAACACGATATGGTACCTTGTCTGTTGGGTTGTATCCAGACTGGTTAGCGTCCACATCAACAGCGTGTGTATTGAATGAATAGCCAACATCACAATCTATCGAAAAGAATGTTACAATAAAGTATGTAACCTATTGGCTTTATTTTAGCATTTTGTGAAAGATTTGCATGCGAGTAGTAACTCGTGTTAGTCCCGTTAAAGGGACATGGTCACCTAGAAAACATTATTGTCACAAAATACAAAAATACTCTCTGAAATTGAAAGAGTCAGTTTAAAGAAAGAAGTACGGAAAATGTTATTGGATTACGATGAAGGATTGCTGAGATATGAGCGAATTAAGATGGCAAATTTAGTATGTTTGAAAAAAGATTGAGGTAAACCGATTTCAAAAGAGTCCGCTTTCCTCATGTAAGCTGTAATTACAATCCGCGAATATCTTTGCAATCCTACATCGAAATGACTTCAAATTTTCACCATGTCAAGTTGAAAGCATTCTTTACAAATTTGACTTGTTATTTTTATTATTTGTGATATAATAATTTTGATGTTTTCGGTGACCATGTCCCTTTAAGAAATCTTGATGGAAACTTAGGGAAATGTTTTTTTTTATGATATGTATATAAAAAAGGTTTCATAGAATTTCACTTAACAAGAAATTTTCCTATTATTGTACTCCAGGTGGTGAACTCTGAAATTTCATTTCTCCGATTTCGATGAGAATTTCATGGCAGATTAATACGTACATGTAGTTCTTCAAAAACGAACCAAAATCAAGCCAAGTGGATTATTGGTCACACAACAGACACAATAGACTTAAATGTCCAGGACATTCAAGGTTTTCCAGGAGGCATACGAACCCTGGTTGGTACTTTCCTTGCCTCGAGGTGCATCCTCGTTGATATTCAAAGACTTTCCAGGAAGAAAATCAAAATTCAGGATAATACCGGTTTTCTAGGAGGCGTACCAAACCTGTGCGTACCTTGTCTGGGGGTGACTCCTTCCCTGATGTGGCTCGTTGCATGATTTTGTGCAAACCATCATATAACTTCCATTTCCCGAGATCGTGAGCCCTGCAAACAGCAAGGAAGTCTCACACTCTTTGTCTACAGGCCTTTTTAAAATAGCAGTACATTTACTGCAAAATCAACACCAACCTTGAAATAAAGGTTAACGAAACTCTGGAGTAAGTTGCTTGCAACAGTTCAATAATTGTTTTTCAAGGTGTTTGGATACTAAAGCACTGTTCACGCTGACGTCATTCATTGTTATTAATGTGCCAACAAGAGATTGATTCATAAAACAAGGCGCTATTCAATCTACTGTTGGCGCATTAGAATGACACTGTTGATGAACAGCGCAAATACTCTCCTATAGAATCGACTGATTTGAAATGGCAGTGCCACATACTTGTAAAACGCCGAGATCTTTTCCATGGCTGTAGTGAGAGCAAATCTGTCCTGATTATCCTCGTCGTCTTCAGGCTACAAAAGTTAAATTTCACCTCATTTAGTATCCGGAATTTTAATAGCCGTCCCTTCACTCTTAATCGTGCCTCACTATGCGAGAAGAGACGTCCGATTTGTCTACAAGAGTTTCGCATCCATTCGCATCACTGCCAGCAAAAAGTACTTCTTGACAAGGTTTCCAAGACAACGCACGCCTTCTTCAACAGCTGTGGCGCCTGGGTGTGTGGCTCGGACGTTCTCGCACGCTTTTTTGCACGAGGGAAGCGTGCGTTGTCATGGAATCGTTCACCTACACGTGTTACAGAGAAAGGCTGTAACTGAACCGACCAATCAGATTCTACTGACCGATTTGGGGTGAGTAATTACGTAATGGATAATAAAATATCCTGGCGAGGTACGGTGGAGAGCGAAGTGACGGCTGATTGTAAAATATTAATTGCAATTCGATGGATTTTCAGCAACTTACTGCATCCAGGCCATTATTGAGGTTTTCTTTGAATTTCTGGACAAATTGGTCGATTACTTTATTCTTCGCAACTTCCTACAAAGGAAAGGTAATGTGTAAGTAAAATGAAAAGATCATATAAAGCAAAGTAAGCCAAACAAAGCTTTGTAGGCCCAGCAAAGTAAAAACACTATCATGTGGTAAGCACGTGACTGGTTTCTTTGTAAGCCCAGCCAAGTAAAAATACTATCACGTGGTAAGCACGTGACTGGTTTCTTTGTAGGTCCAGCCAAGTAAAAACACTATCATGTGGTGAGCACGTGACTGCTGTGTTTAGTTTGGTTTCTTTGTAAGCCCAGCCAAGTAAACATACTATCACGTGGTAAGCACGTGACTGGTTTCTTTGTAAGCCCAGCCGAGTAAAAACACTATCACGTGGTAAACACGTGACTGGTTTCTTTGTAAGCCCCAGCAGAGTAAAAACACTATCACGTGATGAGCACATGACTGGTTTCTTTGTAAGCCCCAGCCGAGTAAAAACACTATCACGTGATGAGCACATGACTGGTTTCTTTGTAAGCCCCAGCCGAGTAAAAACACTATCACGTGGTAAACACGTGACTGGTTTCTTTGTAAGCCCCAGCCGAGTAAAAATACTCTCACGTGGTGAGCACGTGACTGTTTTTGTAAGCCAAGTACAATCACTATCACGTAGAGAGCACATGAGACCATAATAGTAGAAGTAGTTAGTAGTAGTTTAGTAAACCGAATACACAGCTGTGTTTAGTTCAAAACATGATAGAAGTGAGCAACGTGCACGAAAATACAAATACGTTTCGACACTTATTTCAAATCAGCTCTAATTTTCAACTTACAGATGTTGTGCTCAGAGTGTACTCGCTGTCGGTCAGAGTTTGGAACGTCTTGGCGACCTCTAGCAATACCTAAAGAAACAAAGCGTTAAACATGGCTTCCAGCTACACCCACTATAGCCTACAAGATTTTGGTCATGGTGATGAACAAAATGGGACCTTAAAGTGCCTATAACACGAAATCGACATGAATTTAAAACTACGGCTCGACATAATGTTAATACCCACCGAGACACGAGAAAGAATGAGTTTTCTTGGAGCTTTTTTCTCTCGAAGTCATGAAGAACTGAACGACCCACTACGTATGGTAATTTTTCAGCGTGACCACTTCCTGTTGTTGTGACAAGCGATGATATATTCACGCAAAAAATGCAATGAGTCGTGGCATTAGGTCGTTGACACTTTTTGTAAAATCATGTCGATTTTGTGTTTGGCGACAGATTTGTTCACACTGCCGCTAGGCACGAAAAGCTGGCCAAGCTTATTTAACACAACATTTAACAAGAAACATTTCTTCGTTAGTGCTGTTCAGGGGCAGATTAAGAAGGGGTGGGGGAGATTTCTCATACATTTACTGCATTTGCTGATGGAAATTTGCAATTTTTGGTCCCTATATTATCACTATCCAAGCGTCCATTTCGTTTCTTCACCGGCGTTTGTGTTGCTTCTCCCACAGGAAGTAGTGGCTTGAAAATGTTGTGATATTTAAGTGCCTAATAAAATGTATTTTAAATCATATTCTGTCTAATGTGCGCTTGGGGAACGCCCAATAAACAAGAGATGAGAGCTTGCTGTATTTCACATACCGGGGGGTCTGTATGTTTGTCGATGATATCTTCGAGTTGAGTCAGTAGCTCTTCTAAATGCTGTTAAAACCAACATAAAAATGTAAGCACTGACTGAATACTGTCAAAGTGTTTTTTTTTTCTTTGAGGCAGTTCTCAGGATTAACTACTTCTTTTCGTCATCTATGAATAAAATGAGGGCTATTCGTCATCGTTAGTTAGAATCACATAAAGAAAGCTCATTTCCGCTCTGTCTCGTTGCCATCAAAGGCTGCAACAACCATATGCGGTCATACCTTGCCCAATCTGCGCTGTCCGTATTCCTCCAGATCAAAATATTGAGGGATGGCCACAAGGCTAACAACTTTATCTACATCTGTACCATACTGAAACGATACAGTGACTCATGTTATACAATCTGCACCACACTGAAACGATACAGTCATGTTAAACTATCTGTACCGTACTGAAATGATACAGTCATGTTATACAATCTGTACCATACTGAAACGATACAGTCATGTTATACAATCTGTACCATACTGAAACGATACAGTCATGTTATACAATCTGTACCATACTGAAATGATACAGTCATGTTATACAATCTGTACCATACTGAAACGATACATTCATGTTATACAATCTGTACCATACTGAAACGACAGTCATGTTATACAATCCGTACCATACTGAAACGATACAGTCATGTTATACAATCTGTACCATACTGAAACGATACAGTCATGTTATACAATCTGTACCATACTGAAATGATACAGTCATGTTATACACTCTGTACCACACTGAAACGATACAGTCATGTTATACAATCTGTACCATACTGAAATGATACAGTCATGTTATACACTCTGTACCATACTGAAACGATACAGTCATGTTATACAATCTGTACCATACTGAAATGATACATTCATGTTATACAATCTGTACCATACTGAAACGATACAGTCATGTTATACAATCTGTACCATACTGAAACGATACAGTCATGTTATACAATCTGTACCATATTGAAACGATACAGTCATGTAATACAATCTGTACCATACTGAAACGATACAGTCATGTTATACAATCTGTACCATACTGAAATGATACAGTCATGTTATACAATCTGTACCATATTGAAACGATACAGTCATGTTATACAATCTGTACCATACTGAAATGATACAGTCATGTTATACAATCTGTACCATATTGAAACGATACAGTCATGTTATACAATCTGTACCATATTGAAACGATACAGTCATGTTATACAATCTGTACCATACTGAAATGATACAGTCATGTTATACAATCTGTACCATACTGATACCATACAAATGGGGGTTTTGTTCTCTTTAAAGGCCAGTTTACACGTCTATACGATTTTTGTTGCATTTGTCGCGGCGATTTTTCTTGCCCGAGTTCCAACTCTCCTGTTTAAAGAAGATGCAAATCCGGTGCGATTTCTGTGCTATCTTTTCTTCAAATCGCATCAAGTTGCAAAGAGTTTCGAACATGTTTGAAATCTCCGCGACATAAATCGCGGCAGATCGCGCCGAGTTGCACCTAGTTTACATTAGTGATTTTGAGTTGACGCGTACGTGCGAGAAAAGTCTCCGCGACTCGCGCGACAATAATTGCAAGTGTAAACGGGCCTTAAGACGCGCAATGGGACTCCTTTGTAACTTGATTCCGTAGTAGTATGATATGGCTAATAAGGAAATAAGGAAATATCTTTCACGTTCATATAAATCTTCAGGTCCTCTTCACCTGCATTCTAACATGTCACAAATGCTTGAACAATTTTGTGTCCTGAAGCTTTAGGGTGTAACGTGTACTTACTTTAACTAGAAGATCCGGGAGAGTTTGCATAAAGTGAGCACTTAGCTCTTTCTTTTCATGGACGATCGTCTTCTTTTCTTTATTACTAAGCAACTGAAAAGGAGGAAAGAATCAGTAAGAGAGCGAGCTCGGTGTTTTTTTTTTTTTTTCAGTGCTGGAAATTGCGCATGTAAATGAATCCAATATATAATACTAAATAATAGTACATTCGGATAATTAAATAGTACATTCGGATAATTAGATGCAACAAAATACAATCTTGGTTAATCAAACAATTTTAAAACCTCGCCACAAAACTTGAGGCTGAGTTTCATGATTGACTCATCTTGCACACTTAAGATGTATCGAAATAAATGTTTATCATCAAATTTACGAAAAGAACTATTCACTAATCGCAAAGCCTTTAGCAAGCTGTCGCGCACTTTCTTAGAGTGACAACAAGACATCAGTAAGTCTTATGAGTAGCCAGGAGAAATGCTAGTGTATGAGTAGCCAGGTAGTCGAACCTTTGCGACATATTTAAAAGTTTAGATGATGACTAATTGCTGTCAACCGGCGCTAAAATTGCTAAATCCCAAGTTTTGTTGACATTGAAGTGGAGCGGCATCACGCTCCCGGATGGTGAGCCATCAACTATTTAACAATTATTCCTCGAGCCCGAATGGGTTCTGAGTCAATAGCCCATGAGGTTGAAGGCCGAATGGGCTATTGACTCAGAGGCCATGAGGGCGAGAGGAATAATTGTTTTAGTCAAATCACACTAGTAGGTCAATTTGTACTGCCAAAAAATGTTTTGTTCTGGTCATTTGTCATTTTCTGGCTTTTAAAACCGACACTTTTCGCTACTAGTAGGCTATAACTTTTAGCCTACTAGTAGATCAACCAATCAGAACGCCGCATTAATAATAGACCACTAGTGTGATTTGACTAAAATACAATATTGTACTCTTTTTGCAGTCAATGCACAACGTTAAAACTGATAATCAGTGATGTACACATTGTCTTGAATCAATTAAATACTTTGAAGACTTGGGTGGCCCACTGGCTAGCCTAGTCTATGGTTTGTCATCATTCCGGGTCTTGATGGGTTTCCTGTGGTAAAAGATCGCGGGCGCAGCCGTAATCTAGTTGCCAGACCCTTTTGACCCTGCTAACGACAACGTCATTTTCGCCTGCTAGCAGGCGTCGGAGAATCACATTTTGTCACAAATCCAAGATGGCAGCCACGCGAAAGCAAACTCGTGTTTCTCGACCTAAAACTACTCTCCAACGCCCCCGAGCAGGCTACCCCCTAAGTATAACTCGTTCCTGTCCTTTGGATATCCACGAGTTAAAAATGACACCATTAATTTACTGTTGTATGACCACATGTCACTTACTGCGGTTTTCGTAATTCTGCGAACTGTCATTTAATATTTCCAACCGTAAACCGCCTTCTGGCTTCCGTCAATCAAACTCCCGAGTCTTCTCGTCGTTACTCTTTGTGTTTTTTGATTGGCCAGCCACGTAACCATTGCTGGCGTGACAGGAAGCCATTTTAGCACTGATTAGGCGCTGGCCAATCAAAAAGCACAAAGAGTAACGACGAAAAGACTCGGGAGTTTGATTGACGGAAGCCAGAAGGCGATTTTACGTTTGGAAATCGATGGCGAGAGTTCGCAGAATTACGAAAACCGCAGTAAACCAGCTTTAGACCAAAAGATGGATCGAGATTTAAACGGATTGAGTTCATCACTTTTACTGTTTCCCATGTAGCCTGCGTAGCGGCTCTAAAAGGGAAGGGGAGGGAGTCGGGGCGAGCGAAAACCGGAAATAGCGCGGGCCGCAAGGGGTGCGGCCCGCGCTATTTCCGGTTTTCGCTCGCCCGACTCCCTCCCCTTCCCTTTTAGAGCCGCTACGCAGGCTATTTCCCATGCGTACCATGAGATTACGATGCTTAAACAAGATGCTATACCTTGCGTACAACCCGACCAGGTGGGCCTTGTCCATGAGCAGCTTGCTGACAAGAACTGACAAGTATCTCAATCAAGGCTTCTTCCTCTCGTTCATCAAGACCTGCAAACATGATGAAATTCAATGACTTTTCAAGCCCATGCTTTCAAGACCTAAAGCACTATTCCGGTGACGCAGCGCCAACCCCCCTGTTGCACCCCTGCAGCTCAGGTCGTGGTCGAAACTGGTTCATATTGCGAGTTGAATTTTGCTCTACTGTGTTTCACATCGGATGAGACATTAAACCGAGGTCCCGTCTCACCTTCAATATCCTACTCAATTCCAGGTGGGACGTTAAAAACACTGGTGACGTAATAACCCTCTGAAAGTGACCATCCTCACAGTGTCTATGCTTATGGTCGCTTAGCTGACAGAGGCGCCGTTGCCAGTGTAGTCAGCTTCCGGGCTGCACGTCTGGCAACTCGGCCTCTGACATATACATGTAATCAGTCGCAATTCAGAACTTACCTTCCTTGTCTGATTCATCTAGAAGCATATCAGTCATAAGCCTCCAATCCTAATGAATGAAAATAAACACCACCCGAATGAGATTGAACTGAAGCTTCAGTAAACTTGCTGGTGCTTTAACAAGAAACGCGACTTCACTTGAACGTGGCAACTGCAGATACTGATTCCAGTGGTACGCAAACGCAAGCACAGGACGCAAGCGCAAGGCAAGTGTGAATTTTAGCGACGCAAGCGCAAGTATAAAATAAACATCACTTAGTTTGCTTACGCTTCCGTTCCCTTAATTCACACTAGACGCAAGCACAAGCCGCAAGGGAAGGCAACGTTTCGATATTCGTGCGCTTGCGTTCTAGTGTGAACCACATAAGGGAGAGATATATGAGTTTGATAGTCTTGCGCTTGCGTCTGCGCTAAAAACTTTAAACAGTGACCGGTCAAAATAACCGAGAAGACAAACATTTGATCAGTAGACAGATATTGTCCGATGATCGGCTAATATTTTTAGCCGTAATTTTTTATAGAATAATTCTACACGTTACCTTTATGACTGGCATTGCTGCCCATAAACTGTCTACGAGGTATGCGGCATGGTTATGGACCTACACAGGAAAAATCATAAAATCATAAATTTCCATACTGCAATGCTTTACTACAAAAACAAAAGGGTTTTACTAGACGTCATTTCCTGGCTCGTGCAGAATTATCAGCAGCTGAACTGTATTTGAACTGCGTTCCTGGTTTAATGCAGATGGTGGTTAGTGTTTGCCCACCATTTGAGCAAATAAATGAGATTTATTCAGCTGAGTGAGGGCCCTTTTATCTTGTCATGTGTTTTTAAGTGGTCTCTGCACACAAATGTCACAACCTCGTCCAGGATCGTGAACGTACTGACTGGCGTCAGTGTTTTTGCTTCGAAAACAGCGCGCACTTTCACGAGTGATTTCTTGTTCAAAGACCAACACACAACATTTTGCTCAAATTTCGATAGAAAATAAATCGATCCCCAGCTAATTCTGAAAGGTAAACTTAAGAATGAGTAACAGAGCTGCATGATCCTTTAAATTGAGTAAATTGAGCCATTTAAAGGCCACAAAAAGTGATTTTGTTTAAGTTATGGAGCAGATTTATATTTTCTTGCTCGCGCACAAACTTGATCGACCAGTTCCTCCAAGCTCACGCAATTTCTTACACATGCGCGACAGAGAAATGACATTTGTGTGCAGAGGCTACTTTTGCGTAGTGGAAAAACACAAGAAAACAATAAAATAAAATAAAAATGCAGGGAGATAAAAAGAAGCCTCTGCTCGCAGGGAAAGTGAAACCCAGCAATAATGTAAATTTGCTAAGAATAAACAAACATTTGCATCTCCACCTCAGGGAGGTAATCCAGTTGCCACAACAAACTTTGATACATTCTCCTTTAGGGATATAAGATAAGCAGAAACATATAACTAAGTTATATGTTTCTGGATAAGTTAATGGGGTCTTGGTGGCAAGTATACATTCTCGCTCTGTTTCGTCATACCTCACTACTAATGAAGAAGTCCAGTAATTTCTTCATCTGCATCACCTTCAAGGCCTTATCTGGTTTACCTGGAATGTGCATTGGAATAATAAATAAATGGATGTATGTATGCCCATATTTCTGATCAATTATGACGATCATGTTGGTAAACAGATTATGCTTTTTTCTTAATTTTGAGCCCTGCCATGAAGGTTTAAAATTGGTTTCATGCGCAAATGATAGAGCGGATTTTAGATGAGTGTCAAAAACGCAAAGTAAATACATTTAGCCAATCAGAAACGAAACCCATTTAACGATGCGTGACTGATGCAGACTCGCACTAGTCGTGACCAAAGAATCAAATGTCGCCGCGTTTTGCTTTTTCTTCGCATCTGACTAAACAAAGAATCATTACTTCAACCAATAGGAACGCTAAGTCTAATTTACTCTACATATACGTAATTATACCCTGTTTCGAACCCTAGCCCTAACCGGTAACCCGATTACTAACCAAAACCCTAACCAGTGCGCTACGAGTGAATTCGCTGGGTTTGAGGTGCTTTTTAATTGGATTTGTACTGTATTTCATTAGCATAATCAGAAATGGCAACGATCTTTCTGTAGAGGCATCGACCGTTCCAGAAATGGCAACGACCATTCTAAAAGGCATCGACCGACCCGTTTGTGAAAGGGTTACGAAAGGGAAATGTGCGTCGCCGATCGCCTATGAAATCGCACCTCAAATCGCATAGACAGGTCATAAAACTAACCTCTTCTAGACTTGGATGATTTAATCTCGTTTTCTGCGGAATCCTTGATCCTCTCGTAAAGGAACTCCCCAGCAGCATGGGCAACTAGTCGGTGAGTACAGAACACAAGGAGCTGAACCTGCTGACAATCCTCCTCGTCTAACTTGTCATTCCTATCAATACCACAACAAGACAGTTTCGTATTGACTCACATGTCCAGGGGCGTATATCTGCCTTTAAGAGATGCACTGCTATAGAAAATGTTTCGCCAATAATTGAAAATACCCGTGTGAGATTCATGTTTTTTAAACCTTTTATTGTATGTATTTATTTTTCCTAAGACTTAAATTTATGCAATATTTTCTAGTTCTAGCTCGAAATACAGTGTGTAATAGTCGCTAAATGGCTTTTCAGGTGGAGATAGCTCATAGTTTTTCACAAAAACGCTGATAAGTTGTCATTATAAGAATGCAGTACCTTTTTTTAAATAAAGAAGAAAAGCAAATTGTTTCCTGCTTGCTGATCATAAAAAGCTATTATTCATTTTAAACAAAAACAGAAGTTACCATTACCAGAAATAATCATGGATTAGTGACGTGTGTCATACTTGCGGGATGCTGTTTTCAGCCTACACTGACGAGTCACGGCAAACCGGTTCGCAAAACCTGTATGACCGCTCGTCTAGCAAAGGCGTGTAGACGGGGCACAAACACTCAACGCTTCACGATTAGGATACGTTAGGGACTAAAACGCAATAGAGCGGTTTTCACATGACTGTCGTGAAAACAATTGCAATTGAGCAATCACTAGCCAATCAGAATCGAGAGAAATCACTACTTGCTCCTAAATGGCTTTTTTCTTAGCCAATTGCTAGCCGAACCAATTACTAAGTAATTACACAATTGTATTTACTACAGAATTTGATTGGCTGAGAAAAATGAGTAGCCAATGAGAACGCAAAGCAATCGCAATTACATAACAAGTATTGACAGTCATGTGAAATCCGCTCTATCGGGTAGGCAGTAAGATGTTTATTGTATACAGAGTGCAAAGAATGCCCTGCAGTGATGACTCAAATAAGGGATGGACCATTAGAAATTGGGGGGGAGGGGGGGGGGGTGGCAATTTTTTTGCGCATGAATTTTTTTTTCGGGGACCAGGTTGTGCAATAATTTTTTTTCGGAATTTATATCATGTTTTTTACTAGCTTGGATCTCTGCAAGATATTTTTTTGGAAGGATTGGCCTTGCTCGATTTTTTTGGGGGAATTGCCACCCCCCTCCCCCAATTTCTAATGGCCCACCCCTAATGTGCCTTTTCTGTTAGACTTTGTTAAAATAAGCCTGCTGGTTGACTTACTCATATAGCGACAACGTTAGCTTCACTGCCTCCACTGCCACATCGTTCTCCTTGTCCAATGTCATGCTAACAAATCTATCCTGTAACCATCAAAACACACAGTTCAATTGAAGTCTGCTACTCTAAATTTATGGAAAGGGATAGGGCTACAATATGCTAAATGTTACCATGGATTAAAAGACCGTGTGTCCGATAGGTGTGACAATATTATGATAGGTTTGTTGTTTTGATCTAATACGAAAGAAACTCAACATTGGTTTGTTGTTCTATGACTACATGTCACTTAAACCAGGTTTAGTCCAGATGATGGATTGACATTCAGGAGATTTTCGGGTCTTTCTAGGTGTTTCAAGATGTATTGTATTTTGGATTGGAGCTATTGTATTCCATCTTATTGTTTCGTTCTACGGTCTTTTGTCTTCTATTGTCTTTATGCCTCTGGTGCCTTTGCAACACCAAGAAAGAGCCGAGATTTTAACGGATTGAGTTCACGACTTCTCCCGTTACCTGAGTAGTATAGACTTTTATGGGCTACAAAACTACATGTCACGCCTATCGGACACATGGTCTCTAACATGGCCTGGGATTCTTTTTTTACCCAATAAGCCAGTTGCCTAAACGCAGGTAACCCTTATCCTTATTGGGGACACAAGTGATTGTAGGTGATGATGATCAAAGAATAGAATAATTCTCAAACGCATAAAAAACTCATAAAAAATCCAACAAAGAACATGAGCGTGAAGGATACATGGTCTTGATTTGCATAGATTTTTGAGATTTAATTTCTTCTTTTTCTCGACATTAAATGATTCGTTTGCAACTTTATCAAAAGCTCGACAGTGTTTTTCGTCAGACTTCCAAACACCTCGAAATCAGTTAAACAATTATGGGACGCGTGTAACGACACAGGGAACCCGCAACAAATATTTTGCGAAGCTAAGAAACTTGAAGAGTCTGGCTCTTTTCTGTTAGAAAAATTGAGGAAGTGAAATTTAAAAAAATGTTCTTGACAAAGTGACCGTAGGATGTTTTCTGGTTTTATATAAATCTTGTGAGCCCTCTTCGGCATCCGCGTTTGGTATTTGTGTATGTGTGTGTTTAGACTGTAAAAGGAACGCCACAGTAGGCATGCGAAATTAAAGTTGACAAAGAAGTGGTAACTGACCTTGAATCTGCCTGACAAAGCATCCAAATGTGGGACCAACTCCTCGTCTTCGTAGAGACCCTGCAAAGCCTGCAAGGACTTTAGACGGACTTCGCCTACCTACAAAATACACAGGAACTGGAATCAATTTCGCATCTTATAAAGGGGTAGTGTTTTAGGTAGTTAAAATACAGTTAAACTCACGAAATGAACATTTAGGTTTGTTAAAAACCTTTCAACGCCTAGATAAGTAAACATTTTGAGCTTTTTTTGGTTGCAAAATGGCGCTGAAAAGTTGCCAAACTATTATTAAATCGAAGCTATTAAATCTTACGTAAGAATGCCTATACAATGCAAGTTGCAGTTCCTTTACCTTTCTAAAACTAAATAATAGTCAGGGGCATAGCTAGAGCTGTTTTCTAAGCAGGGCTTCTGGCAGGTCGCGGAAAAAAATGTCAAATTTCGCGGGATTTTCAGGTTCAAAATCGCGGAAAAAAAACCCAGCCAATTTCGCGGCAAAAGTCGAGGAAAACGGCCGATTTTGCGAGAAAAACGACCGATTTTTTAGATTCAAATTCGTACAAAAACCGGCAGATTTCCGCGGGTTGAATTCACGTGAAAAAAAAAAAAACGGCCGATCGCGTGTGAATTTTACGACCAAATTTCGGAGAAAATGGTAGTGGTGGAAATGTTAAAATGATTATCTAATTAACGTATTAATGAAAAATAAACAAATGTACATGTTATTTGTCCTTAGTCACTTTGTCGCTAAATATTGTGATCATGGGTTGAGGCAATTTCTATTGCGTGTCCCTTTAGGAATGGTTTTATATAACAAAGGTCATCATTTGCCATTCCAACAACAATGCGCTGACAAATGCACCAATAGGAACGCTACTTACATCTTAGCTAGTATCCAGTTTCCGCGAAAATTAGAATGATGGGGTTGTTTCGAATGTTGTTCTACTCGATTCATTGGCGAAAGAAACGAATTAAATTTGCAGGTTCACCTTTTTTTTAAGGCAAGTCGATAACTCAAAAAGCCTAAATGAGTTTCAAATATGCTGTGTCATTGTCATTCTTTAAGATTTATAGCAAATTCTGAAGGAATTTCGCGTGCTTTGGTACATTTCGCGGGATTTCGCGGAACTACCCAAATCTCGCGGGTCCGCGACCGCGCGAAAACCAAAAGCCCTGTGAAGGTACGCATGAGAGTAGTCTGATAGACATTATCATCGGAAAAACATCGGGAAAAAGTATAACAAAGTGAAAAGTTTCGTATGCAGCTGCGTACTTTGCGTATTGGTAGCTACACCCCTGATAGTATGATAAAGGATTGTGAGTTGTTTATGTATATACAGTGTACGTAGATGACTGGTCTTTTTTCTAACATTTTAATAAAGCAACCATGACATAGACCCTATTAATCAATTTCCATGACTAATCCCCCCCCTTAGTACCACGGGTATATTAAAGGGATTAATTGCCCCATGGTGGCAGTAGATATGTGACTGACACTAACTCCGCCCATTAAGTGTGCTACTGTAATCTAAGACTAGTGTAGATAGCTATATCATCAGTTTAGTTCGTGCTACAGTATAGTGTACAGCTCTGATTATTACGTTATCTATATTTTGCCACTCATCCATCCAAAGGGAAAAGAGAAGGGTTATTTGCTGGTATTTGTTGTAATTTAAGTCTCTTACTGCAATAAAACTTCTCTCTAGGCCAAACAAGAAAGCGTGTATATGTTGTTTATTCTGTCACTGCGGGGAATTACCTTGTCATGTAAGTTCCACACAATGTATTTCAGATATCTGTCAGTCAGGAAGAGTGTACTGAAATGCAATGAACAAAAAAGAACAGGACTCAGGACTCTAGAACATATGCATGCAACTAGTATTTTCCTAGTATTATCAAGTCCACTAAATCTGGAAAAATATGAATCCCTCCCCCTCCCCGCCTCCTCCTTTCCTGACTAAACATTACTATTATACTAACCTGTACTCCTTCATCCAATGACCAACCTCAGCAATACAAATTGCTCTTATTTCTGGTCTTGAGTCCCTGAAAGCATTTTTACACTATTCACCATCTGGGCCATACATTGAACTAAATATATTGAATGAAGGTTAGATGAGCGAATGGATTTGAGTGACAATGTAGTTGTACACAGAATGGTGACACTACTGATCACACAAATATAATACAGCACACACTAGGGCTGAAACATGTAAATTTCTCTCCATTTGCACCCCCTGCAAAACATCATACATGTAAGTGCCAATGTGTTGTTTGCCTCTAATAATATCTACTGTGGCGACATTTATACCAAATTGCATCCGAGGTTAAAAGTTGTTGAGTTCTGAATATTTACTTGACAGAGGTGAACACATAAATATATAAGATGCAAAAATCAATCTTCCATTGACAGTACCAGTACAGCATTTTTGGACTTACCTGTATCTGTGTACAAACATGCCTTGGAATATAAAATTCATCATCTCTTCTAGATCACTGATGTTCTGCCTCAGCTGATAGGAATCAACATATAAAGGACGCTCAGAGAATTAGCATGAACGTCGCTGAGAAGCAACCCTGGTCTACTGCAATGGGAACCTTCATATTGGTTATGGTACTGCCTGCCAAATGGCATCAACTTTCAGTACAATTTGAGTATGTGCCTTATTACAGTAGTTGTTACTCTGCTATCCAGAAATAGGACCAAGGGTTTCATATTACCTCTTGTCGCCTTGTCTGAAGCATCTCTATCTTCTCAACTGCCTTTTTGGAAGAGGCCTTGTGTGTTTCACTATCTAATTGCCGCTATATAAGGCAAACAGGTAAAATGCTTTAGTCAAGACAATGAAAAAGACAGATTGGACACATTTAAGAAGACAGGAAGTGTTAATAGTATTTTACCTGTGTGTTATCTAGTTCTACATGGACATTCTTCGCGATGTGTATTAGGGCAGATACCAGTTTCATTCCTATAGGAAGGAAAACTAAGTTAAGGCCCGTTTCCACTAGCAATTTTTGTCGCGCGAGTCGCGGCGAATTTTCTCCCACGTATGCGTCAGCTCAAAATCACTCATGTAAACTAGGTGCAACTTGACGCGATCTGCCGCGATTTTTGTCGCGCGATGTCGCGGAGATTTCAAACATGTTCAAAACTCTTTCCAACTTCATGCGATTTGAAGAAAAGAGAGCACACAAATCGCACCGGATTTGCATCTCGTTAACACTAGAGAGTTTGAGTTGCAACTCGCGCGACAAAAATCGCCGCGACAAATGCAACAAAAATCGCAAGTGTAAACCGCCCTTTAGACTTCACTAGGGGTAGGAGCACCCCTGCTTTGCTGCCACACCATTTGCATGCCTGCTTCTTCTCAAAGCATTATATTTATTTGGTTAGCCTGAAAAATTCGGTCTGAGGCCAGTGACAAAACAAGGGGTGGGGAAGTGGGGGCAGGAGAGATAGGTCACTCGCCCCAGACCAAATTTTGACCCGTCCAAGATGGCACCGGCATCGGGAATTCTTGTGTGATTCTCACCATAAAAAGGTATACAAAAGGACAACCAGCGCCTGCTAGCAGGCTATAATTTGGTTTGTCTCCAAGTCACACAATTCCATAACATTTAGTGCCACTCTAGTCACATTTGTGGTTTCTGGACTGCTTGGGTGAGCAGTTCACACCCAAAGCCTTGGCTTAGCAACCAGCCAAGTTTTGGCTGGATCATATTTCATATCGGTAGCACAATCAGTTATTGTTTTGAAGCTGACATCTGATTATGTGGACAACTTGTACCTGGCACAGAGAAGTGAGCGACATGAACTTTGATTATGGGATCACATAATATACAAGGCACAGGTATGCTGTTAAATTGCTCAAACCTCAAGAAATACATGCAGAACTTATCAATATCACTGAACATTCTAGCAACTTTATTGGTACATGTGGATATTTTTGGCATATGGTACCTGCAAGTGAACTGGTGTGTCTGAATGCCCTGACTTGAGAGTCAGACAACCTGATGAGCCAGGAGACCAATGTATCTAACATATACTCATCATAGATTATAGAATGCTGACACTGTACTATCAGCTTGTGCACAAAGGCAACGAAATTAGTCTGAAAGAACAAGAATGCAAAACAAATTCAGCTGATATTGAGGCATCCAGCAAAAAGGGCCCTTATATAGCATTTTATACTGTACTTAATACAAAAATAAAAAAGAAGTTAGGATTTCCCATACCAATCCCAAAAAACTCTTCAGAACAGACATTGACAACATACTGTATAAGGTCAGGGGCACCCAACGATTATTTTCGGTAAAATATCTGTTCGGATGGTGGAATGAGAGCTGAAACTTTCGCTTCAGAATTTCAAGCTTTAACTTTCGTATATAGATCAAAAGATCCCCTGGATTTTTCGAATTTCACAAAAGGTTAAATTTTACTAATTTTGGGGGGATTTTTGCCTTTAAAAAGGTCACCTAAAAGTTTCGGATAGAGTTTTTCCCCTAGCATTTTCGGAAAACTTGATTTCAATCCCTAAAATTTTCGCAACCAAAAACTTTCAGCTACGAAATCCGAACAGATATAAAATTTGTAGGGATTAAAAATACCCAGTTTACAATCATTTGTATGCTCAGCAACGACTTATAATGGCATTCTGAGCTGTTTTACGGTATTGTCTCGTTGGGTGCCCCTGTAAGGTCCCTTAGCTTTGCAGGGCCCATATAATATTGATAATCTTTATTTCATTGCAAGCCTGTAAAACAGCCAGCCACTGCCATCAAAATATGTGGGCACCTGTTCCATGGAGTACCAGACAAAGACTGGTCCTACAGAATTCAGGACCTTGACATAAATGTATGCCCCATGGCCTATCAAAAATGGCATCAATAAAAGCATAGTCCTCTTCATTGGCATATTTTGAGCAACGCTTAAAATGCATAATTACAAAAGGCATTCTGGGTAGGGGTAATTTGATACCACTCATGTGAGCCATTAGAGTTATAGTTAGTTGTCATGACTCGGTCGGCTGGAGAAACGCTCTAACTGAAGCGGTAGCAAATATCATCGTAGAACCTTCTGCTTGTTTTCTTTCCCTCCCTCCCGCCCTAATGGTGGGCAGAGAGGTCTTATTTCTAGTGAATATTTAGTTATTATGTATGCTTAGGGTTTCTCTGGAAATAAACCTCTCTCTGTGCCAAAACAAAAATGAAGTAGTGTTGTCGTTTCTCCAGTTTTCCAGGGACCTTGGGTAATTATTACCTTGAACTTCTTGTGGACTTGTCCAGTCATAATTAGAGGGTATTCATGAGTTTCCTACAACAAAAAATCGTCATACAAGTATACTGAAAGTAATATATCTTGTACTGCCAGTTACAAATGATGATGGAATACATAGGTTTTGCATGGATAACAGAAACTACGAAACAATCTTTTCAATTCTCTTTGACAATATTCCATTCTGCATTCCAGGAGTTCTGCAGGAGACTTAAAAATCCAAGGACTTTCAAGGTTTCCCAGGAGCAGGATATTACTGGATATTACTAAAATACTGGTAAATATATAAGCAGTATATTTCTGGAGTCTATACTCCAAAAAGATGGCTCATCCTCTTTTGGCAAAACACAGTTACTATACCACTTGCAGGGGTGGCGAATAGTCATTCAGAAATAACAGAATCTCGCAAAATTGTTAGTGAATCTCGAATTTTTAGAGAGCTCGTCTCGCAATCTCGTTTTCTAAACAAATTAATGCAAAATACAAATAATGTATGAGAAGCAATATTTATCGTCTCGATCTCGATTTTTTAGGCTTGATCTCGCTGTCCTGGAAAATCTCGCATTTACCATTCACCACCCCTACTTGCCATGATCAGCAAGCAACTTACCTCATCAAATTGTTCTGTGAGTTGACGAACGGCATCTACATTCTCATCCTCTTCAAGCATGCTTTTGGTAACAATACCTAGAATTGAAGAGACAAAGAATTCTCAAATTGTACAGGCATCTGAGAGAGTGAGGAAAATGGAAACTAATGTTGGGTGCAGAAGGATGTGAAACATGCCATAAAGGCCACTACAGTCCTCATATGTTTACATTTGACATGTTGTCATGATGTTTTGCACAATGCCAGTCAAATATTTTTTCAACCAGAAACGTACTACCAGTTAGTCTAGAAAGTGTATGGTAGATTCACACATGTCAGTTCGCAACAGTTTACACATCTCCAGCTGGTTTCAAGTCCTACAAAATGAATGTCTTGAAAGTAGATAAAAATGCACTAATTAATTAATGCAATTTTTGAGTGAAATCTTCACCTTTGCATCCACAGCATTGCACAAAGAATTGCACAATATCAACCATGGCTGCTTCTTTATCCTTGTTATAGCTCTCAATCCAGTCATCAACCACAGCCTGTGGAACAAAAGGTTTAATCATGAGATAGAGATTAACATCATGAGGTTCGACCTAGGATGTGCAAGTATACCCTACTGGTGATTTAGTGGATAGGGGTGCTTTTTATGGTATCAAGAGATTTATGCATCAGCTTCTGTAGCCTGAGCTGCAAATAGACCTCCTCGGCTTGGGCGTAATGTTTTGCCCATTTCAGATCACGTGTCATTCCCATGAGTATTCTCTCTTTGTTTGGAATGATTCCACATTCATATATCCTTCGGTGCGTAGCAGAAAAACAAAGAAAGTATACTCATGGGAATGCCACGTGATTTGAAATGGGCAAAACAAACGGGCAAGCCGAGGAGGTCTATTGGACTTGATCACCAGGCATAGCAAGGCTTGCAATCGTGCCATTCAAACCCTATTAAAAAGCATTGTAGCTTGCTGTAATTTGGGTTTTTTATTGAAATAAATATGCTCTTTTCATTTCTGAGCATCACTTGCATGAAGCTGCTAAATTCGAGGGGGAACAGGTCACATGACCTCTAGTGCAAACGGCCTATTGGGTGGCAACAGGATGTCACCACTGTTAGTCTGTTTTGTCTATCTTCAAACACATGGCAGTACATGTACCTGGAGTGCTCCTTTGCCAGCCTTCACAATATCAAACAGAGAACCCTGGTCATCCTCATCATCACTCTCCCCTTTGCGCTTCCTCTTCCTTCCACGACCAACACTTGAGGCTGGGGTCTTCTTGGCAAACTAAAACGGAAATGATGCCACAAATGGTTTGAACTGCAGTTCATGAATGTGGCATCGCAGTTGAGAAAGCAATCTACTGTGAGTAATCTCTCTATAAAGGTGAAGACTTGAAAAAAAGATTTCTCGCTTCACAATAATTGAACCCATGACCTCTGCCATACCAGTGTCACAGACGTCATTGGTTTGACTGCAGCCACTTAGATTGCTTTCTCAATAGGCAATATTCATATTCAAATGGTCAGACTGGGATGAACACTCAAGTGAGGCTAATGCAGGTGATTCTTTTGTCTCACTATTTCCAGCTCAGTGCACTCGGAAAAGACGAAACAGAAGAATCCCCCACATGAGCCTCACTTGCGTGTTCATACCAGTCTGACCGTTTGAATACGAATATTGCCTATTGCAATAATTAATTACTTCACACAAAACAGAAATAAAAAAAGATGCAAACAAATGGGTTAAGTCATTCCAGAAAAAAAAGGGAAGGGGGTCAACTTTGGTCACTTTGTCTCATTTTCCAGGTGGTATTCTTTGCTCTGGAGGAGAGTGCATTGTCATGGAATTGTTCACCTGCATGTTTTACTGAGAAAGGGCATAACTGAAGCAACCATCAGATTCTACTGACTGATTTTGGGTCAATAATATTATGTAACAGATGCAAAAATCACATGGTGAATTCAGATGTCTCCTCTCAAAAAAAGTGAAGTATATTGTGTGTTTCCAAAAAATATCCATCCCCCCCCCCCACACACACACACACACACACAGAAGGGATTGGAAATTCCAGAGGGGTGGGGGTCAGTTTACCTGATCTTTTCCATACAAATACTGTTTTTTTTTTTGGAGGGGGGGTCATTTCACACCAGTTCGTATGGGGGTGTGGATATTTTTTTGGAAACACACATTGAATGGACAGCTGAAATTCAGGGAAGTGCCTTACAGGGTTAGTTTTTGGAGTAGGGGTAGTTCTCTTCCTCCCTCGGCTTGGAGGCGTCTTCTGTGGGGTAGGAGTTGGAGTTTCTTCATCCTCCTCACTTGAACTGCTCTCTCCTTCAAAGTCAGATGACTTCCCTGTCCTGATGGTGAACATAAAAACAACTACTGTAAATGCCCATTCTAAGATTCATTTAACTGTGTACTTAATATCTTCAATAAAGAAAATTATTTGTAACAAGTGATTTTATGCTTTTCACCTGTTGTTTGATGAAATAAGCGCAATTTGCAGCCCTGAGCAGCCTAACATTGCAAGGACTTTGTGATGGCTAATTAGCTTTTCATCACTGGAGAAAACAAGTGCCATAGCGCTGTACAATTTCTACACATTTTTTTACTCATGAAGTATGTTTCAAACCGAACTTTTATTTATTTTGGTGAACGAAAATTTGTCTTGAAAATTCGGCAAGCGAAAAATTTGCTTATAACCTTGACAAACCTCCAAAATACAATGGGCCATCCAAAATTCTGCTAATATTTCCGCTTGTGCAAATTTTCAGCAATTTTTGCCATACTTCAGTGAATTTTTCCAAAATTCGGTGAACTTCACTCATTTCTTTTTGCCAGTAGTGTATTTCTCACATCAAGGTGCTGAGTTTTGAAAGAACTTTTGATATTGAACTTGTTTCACTTAACACAAGTGTCTACAAGCAAGCTACTACTATGATGGATTAATGCCCGAAACATCACAGGTTGTCTATCTTACATTAAAGCTTTATATTATTTTTCCAGAATTCACCAGATTTGCGAAGGTCAAATTTTGTGCACTACTTTGGGATTATAGTTTTTTGCAAGAGTCATGCAGTTGTGCAGGCTAGTGAGAACACTGATAATACGTAAACAAATAATAAGTAACCTACCTGTCCTCGGTTTCCTCTGTTTCACTATCTGCTGGTTTTTCTTGTTTTGGTTTGTCAGAACTTGACGATGGAGGGGTAGACCCATGGCCATATAAAACCCTTTGTTTACTCTGCCTTCCACTTCGACGCCGAGAATCTGACTCATCCTAAATGGAAAAATAAAACAATAACCGCTAAGCAATTTATACAGCCCACGAAAGTTGCCGACAGTCAGCAGTGAAGTGGCAGCAGTTCACCACTGGTAGCCACCTTCTAGTGAAACCCTGTGTATCTACATTTATAGGCACAGGAAAAAATTGTGTAAAAACATTAATGGTTTTGGTAGCGTTTTTCCATTAATGTACTATAACATTAATGGCAAAGTGTGGTCTTCCCATTAACATCATTAATGGAAAGTGTGGTCTTCCCATTAACATTTTTCACACATTAATGGAAACATGCTACCAAAACCATAATGTGTTGAGCAATTTTTCCCTGTGAGGGAAGGCTTAGAGGTAAATAAATTATATTATTATTATTACTTACCAGGGATGATGGGGTGGTACCAGAGGCAGGGCTTGCAGGCTCACTGCCACTGTCCTCTCTAGCTTGTTTGGGGCGTGCTGCAGGCATTGTCCTCTAGGAAAGCAGAATAAAGCCTGGTCATCGCTAGTAAAACTACTAAAGGGCCAAAAATTAACAAATCTACAGTGTTAGCTTCAATTCATGCCATTGTGCCACTCCTCCACTAAAATAAAAGAACAAACTGATGATTCCTGAGCACTGGCGGCTACTTCACGTTTAATCACCAGCTACTTTTTGCCAAATATGAGACAAAAAAAGTTTCAACCACAGAACTTTGTTAAATGCAGCCTGAAGCTCACCTCTGTTCACGAAAATAAAACAGTAACTGGATTTTTTGTAGTTCATCTTTAAAATTTCCCAGCTCCGTGCCTGTGTCAGAATTGGCTTGGCAAGGAAACTAACTTGTTGCTTGGAAGTTATGAAATTTGCTGTCAGCAGTGTACTGTTTTTGAGCAGCTGCCTACTTCAAAACATTTAGTCAGCTCTGCAGATGTCACCAAGCCAAAAGAAGGAAGGGTCATTTTGCTCCCTAGAAAATCATTGTTTGTAGGAAAATTTGCAAAAAGAATGAATATATCTGTTTGCATTTTTATTAGTCAAGTTTTTAAGAGAATTCCCCAAACATCTGTACGTGCAACCGAGAATCATGTAATAATTAACACAGTTTAACATGCATGCTTATCTGTTTGGCCTAGAGAGAAGTTTATTTATCGCAGACAAATGCAAGCTTCAATATAGAACATGTCAAATTAAAAGCTTAAATTTTCTCTGGCACAAATAGAAGACTAAAGGTTGGTTCACACGTCATAATCATAATTTCAGTTGTAATCGTAATCATAAGCGCTGTTAAGAATCAAACGTTGTAACCATAATCGTAGACATAAGAGCATCATGATCATAGTCATAAGGATCGGACATGTTTGTTTTTCTTACGATTATGTTTAAGACTAAAACTGACTAGAACACTTACGATCTTGTATGAATCAAATCGTTGCAATAGCAAGCGTACTCGCAAGCAACAAACCAATCAGGATGCTGTTTTCTGGTGCCGTTTATTTAGCGGGGGAGCGAACATAGTAGAGTGAGGCATTCAGTCCTTACGATGGTGTCCCATGCCTGTTACGTTGCATTGATTCACACTTAGTCATGAGTCTTATGACAAGGCTATGATGCTTATGACGCTAGTATGAACCAGACTTAATAATAGCTAAGGCTATAAAGTTACAAATATTCATTGAATGAGCTTTCTCAGTTGAAGTCATTTCCCTTGTGAACTACAGTATATCCAGATACTACAGAATAAGTTGACGATAGAAGACACTACCAATTTCCCCGGTACTAGCTACAAACTGAATTTAGCTAAAAATTCGATTCAAGATGTAGCCTTCTCTCTCTTGTACTTAACTTAACTTATCTAAGGCTATAAAGTTACAAATATTCATTGAATGAGCTTTCTCAGTTGAAGTCATTTCCCTTGTGAACTACAATATATCCCGATACTACAGAATAAATTGACGATAGAAGACACTACCAATTTCCCCGGTACTAGCTACAAACTGAATTTAGCTAAAAATTCGATTCAAGATGTAGCCTTCTCTTGTAATTGTTGTATCAGTTTGTTATCATGCGCCAAAATCCTTCGCATTTTCTTATGTTTCGCCAAGAAATCGATATAGTTACATGTAGAAAACAATGTAAAAACTTACCTCTAGATATTGGGACAGTTAAACTAACGAAAAACCGAGTTTTCGTGTGATTTTCGAGCTTCCCAAGCTCAGTTCTTCGCGAACAAATTACAAACTCGCGCCTTCGTTCTGTTTTCGCGGGCATAGGTCACGTGACTGCGCCCACGAGAAGTCCGCTGACAATTACTACACAGGGAACCCAGAGGGTTGGAGAGCCAATTTAAATTTGCCGTCGATATTTTTCGTATTTTCACTCAATGATCCTCTGAATAAATTGCGTATTCAGTTATTTACAAGCGTGTAGAGCAACTGAAGTGTGTGGTCCTATTTTTCTGCCAGGAGAGGGAAAATTGTATTTGCCAGCAGCGCGCGAAGGAAGAAGGCCGGGTTTCTTTTCTAGGTTTCTGGGTTTCCTGAGGAACAGCCGTCCGTTTTGCAGCCGTCTGATATTTCGACTAAAATACTCTTTTTTCTTGGCTTTGTCGTTTCGCATTCTGACAACAAAATGAATTCATCTTCCAGGCCGTTTCTATGACGTTTTGTGTATGGGGTTGTCTAAATAAAATTGCGAGGCTTTTCTTCCCCCAATCTTTTCCCCTTCCCCCCCCCCCCCCCCCCCCCACAAATCTCACAAAAAAATGTCCTTTCAAAAAAAATCGGGAATTCATCACCGATCGATCCCGGCGGAATTTATTGCATAGTGTGACCATAGTTGGACAGTGACTATAGCTACGTCAGAGAGACCTTCAATTCTCTCTCTTCTTTGAGACCAGCGTCTGTAGCGCTAGAGAGGCACTGAGATAAAGTTGGGGTTTTACATTTTCGCAAAGCTTTTGCAGTCCGCTGGACCCCATGCTTTTTTGGTTTGTTCCATTGGAAATTGATGCTAATATTTGCGCGAAAAATATCCTAAACATGTTAATCCACAAATGTAAAATTGTGAATAACATTTTCTAAATCTCGCCAAATTTCCCATGGCAATAGTTGTGCTTCCGGAAAACTTGACAGTTCGAGGAAAATGATTGACAGTCTTACAAATCTACTATCAATCCTTAAATTCACAGAAAGGAGAAGTGCATCGCAGTGCTTTTAATTCCCGTGTTAAAACAACTTTAGAATAAGACTGCTTTCAATATACTTGTATCAAATAGAGCAAAACATAGTGTTCTTTGTTATGGAAAGAGAGTGTTACCTTATATCAAAGTGAAAAAGAAGAAAATTACTTTCAAATTATTGCCGCCATTTATCAAAACCTAAATTCTCTCAAAGTAGCGTACCAAGGCGCAGGAAGTATCGTGACGTCACACGTAGTTTTGAACCAGGTGCTCCTACATTTCCTGTCGAAACGCGGGCTGCGTTGCTGTAGAAAATTCTGCTGTTTATTACTGAAAACCCTTTTTATATGCATCAGATGCTTTTCATTTGTAGCTAGAAGGGTTGCAGAAGTTGTGTTCTACGATAAAAGACGAATTTTAAGGACTTTTTATGCCTTACCGACCGAGTTCCGCCGGAAGAACGGGGGACGCTTTCTGGTGAGTTGAAATTTGAGCGCGTGTGTTCGAAAATCGTCTAGCTAAAGAATCGTGATTTTCTCAAGCTTGGGCGATCGAAGTGCTATTCTGGGATATTATTTAGCTTGTGAGAATGTTTACTCCAGTTGATCTTGGCAATGAAGACGATATCGTGGCTTATTTGCAGAGTTTTGGCGACCAGGAGTTGGAAAGGAAGTTGGACTACGCGTTGGCGTTCAACACAAAAGCGGGAAGAAGAGTCGTGTTTGCTTCGTTGATCAGAGAAGAACTCCGGAAATCTAGTAGGTTGGTGACTTTTGAAAGAAAATACATTTAAGTTAAGGTTTTTTATTTGCAGTTGTGCTCAATACGGATCCTCAATACACTTGTATTTAAGATTATGTCAGTTTGGCCAACAACAACCAAAGGTCTCGGCTGAGCATAAAACCTTATCAACAGTTTGTAGCTTCCGTTCGGAACGCGATATTTTTGCAATCGGAGAAATTTTTTATACAAATCATGGATATGACTGTCAGATTTCTTTATGTTGCTATATTTGAGCAAAATCTCCAGTTTTTAATCTTAATGCTGTCAGTATGGAATACAATGTAGCTTTTTATCTGGAATTTTGTCACAATGTAGCTTTATAAGCATACTTTACTTTTTTCCTCGGTGCATTTATGCATAACTTACGTTCTTTTCCGCTTTTATATCATTCGATACCAATGGAAGTTTAAAAACGCAAATTGTGTATAGAGATTGCTTTATTTTTGTACAATCTACAACGGAAGTGCAGTAGACAGTTTCGATCAATATCAAGAAACTGTTTCACAAAGAGAATTGCCTATTTGAAACATGTCCATTTCCTTTGACAACAAAAAGCACAGCCCTCTCAAACCACATGAGGGGAGAGACACCAGGCGGTGCTCTATTCTTGATTGCTGTAGAGGTTTTTTCTTGACTTGTATTTAAGATAAGGAAGGGCTTATAAGGCCCAACTCATTTTTCACAAATCTTTCTTGTAGTAGCATGCATAGCATAGCATAGATTTATTGGAACCATGTAAAAATATTTACATAAGTATAACTCCAATAAATTTTAAAAAAGAAAAATACATTAATATTTTATCTAAATTTAATTTTCAATTTCACTTTTATTTGACCAAAGTTCGAGGGTCCAAAGGCTTCATCCTGATGGGGTGCTTTTACAAAGTAGTCGTTGTCGTCCCGTTTTGGCCTCCCAGTGTATTACTCTGTACCACAAACCAAGCAAAAACGTTTTCTTTATTCATTTATAGCTCTAAAAACAAGGGATATGCTAGATGATAAACAATAACAAATAAGGTTTATTGTTGGTATTTTTTAGGAGTCATTTTGTTTTAAAAGGTATTTTTTAAGGGGTGGAGTTTTTATGTCCTGGTATTTTTTAGGGTGTATTTTCCGATGTCCCGACGAGCACCCCTATCACTCTTACTTGCGAGAACCCCTGGGGGGGTTCCCTGTCATAAACATGAAATTTTCAGAGGTGTCAATAGATTAATAGATAGAAAGCTGCTGTCTTTATGAAGGCGGCTGGGAGATGTGTAAGGCCTGGAGGGGGTTCCAGGACATAAGAAAAGTTGAAATTTTGTGTACTGAAGATTTATTCATTTTCCAGCATTTTGAGAGCATTGGGGATTCATGCATTGTGCAATTCTAGGAAAACATACATCCCCCACCAGGGAGGGAATTGGAAATTCCAGAGGGGTGGGTGGTTAGGGCAATACAAATGCTGTATTTTTCCTTTAGGAATTCCAGAGGGGTTGGGGGGTCTTTAAGTGCATTCCCTCCATGGTGGGGGTACCCTATGGACTTATTCTGGAATTGCACATTCATAATTCCTCCTGTTGTCAAGGAAAAAATTTGCTATAATCATTTATTGAAACAGCCTGTAGACAGTAGACAGCGATACATGTTTGGCTGGTACCAGTAGCTGCCTTCTATTGATACCCCTGGTTTAATTTGCATGTAGACATTGTTGTCATTCCATACACAGGGCCACAGCTGAAGCACCACATTGGCTCTGGTTTTCAGAAGTGTTGTTTCCTACATGTTGTATACACCTAATTCAAAAAAGGTTGCTTTGGTGTTTGGTCTTTCAATTGTAGCATGAGACAAAGGAATTCTTTGCTTCAGTGACCACGAAACAAAGGCGTTCAATGACCAATAACCAAAGCAACCTTTTCTTTTCTGTAGGTATATACTTTGAATGCCATAATGTAAAATATAAATTTCATGTTAGGTTGAAACTTCTTTTCAATGGAGACAGAGGTTACTGATGGGGCTGGCGCTTGTGAGAGCTTTCAACTCGTTATCATCCACATATCAGCTGCTGCAAATGCTGAGCATATTGTAAGGCTTGTTGAGGAAAACATTGGCAAGAAGCTTGATGACTACGAAGTCTGGTTCAAGGATATTAAAGTAAGGAAATAAGGGTAAAATGTACTGCAGTTTTCATAATTCTGCAAACTCTGCACCAAACTTATTAATTATTGTGGTTTCAAAGCAATTCCCCAAACTTAGCAACCTGGGAGCTTTTGCAAAACTTGTGAGTGATGTTTGCAGTAGCTACTGTAAGTGTTACATGTAGTTTTGCAGGTGAAGGGGGCTGCTACTAGATTAACTGTTGCTTGAGAGCTTGCAGAATATTCAAATATTCAATATTCAAATGAAAAGCAATGTTGCTCTCATATCCATGCACTTTAATAATTGAAAATTGCATAGAGGTGGCAGAAACTAATTTAAGTTGGAGGGAGGCACTCATAGCAATAAATTATTTTGTTGCCCATCTAGTTCTCTAGAGGGTTGGGCAGCATGCTCCTCCAGGGGAAAGTTTGAAATTTAGGCTCAAGATAGCCAGAAATGTATCAAATATGTGCTAAATTGCCAGACTTTGTCTCAATGTTCCATGAGAAGCTTAGAAAAGCAGTAACTGTTGTAGATAAAAATATGATTTGAAAATGCAAAAAATGTCCATCACACTTGAGTTTGGGTTATTACCATGGGGATGTCAACCTTCAAAAATCTGGAGACTGCCTTGAAATGGTGAAATTTTCTGAAATTCTCCCAGGAGAAATTCAGTAAATGTAATGGCAGTTGTCTTGAGACTCCTAGCAAAACCGGAGAGTTGACATCCCCATTTTGGGTTATTACCAAGATAAATCAAGCCAAAAATAAAATCCAGCAAAGACTATCCCTCTATTTATTTTGCAGTTAAACAAGCTGCAGTCATTACAAGAACAAGGGCTTGGAGTGGAGAGTTGAAGTGCACGCTCACACTAGCCATTAGAAAAGGTCAGGACCAGCACTCTCTACTGCTCCTTGCTCGTGTAGGCCGTTATTTAACAATTAGACCTTGAGGCCGAATGTGCTATGATGAATAGACCATGAGGCCGAAGGCCGAATGGTCTATTGATATCATAGCACATGAGGACGAGAGGTCTAATTGTTTTAGTATAAACCAACTATTTGGTTGGTTTTGGCAATGAATTCATTATTTTATGTTGAAAAAAATCAAGTTCTTGCAAAAAAAGGTGGTTGTTTTGCCAGGTACGGTCTATCACTAATAGACCACTAGTAGCTCAGCCAATCAGAATGCAGGATTTGTAATAGACCATTAGTTGGTTTATACTAACATGCAATATTGATTAATAATGTATAATAGTTATCAGAAAATGAAATCCAGTATCAATTCTATAGGATTATTCAAAGCTTCAGGAGGCTAGATTCTGCTTAGAAAATAGCACGAAAAAGGTGATATCACACGAGTCATGCAGCAATGAGGCGGAATCTACCAACTTGAATCCTGTGATATCTCGTCCTCAATTTACACAAAAAAGAGATATCATAGGATTCTACATAGTACGGTACACATCCGTAAAGTTTGGTGAAGATGCTTGAATACTGACCGACATTCATATCTCAGCCAGTTTTCAAGTAATTCTCTTGAAACATTGCAGTTGTACTAATACGGATGTGTAGAATTGGAAACTGGATTTCATTTTCTGATAACTATTATATATTATTAATCAATATTGCATGATAAAGGCCTATAGCCTGCAAGAAAGCTTGCAACACTAGCCCATTGCAAACATCAGGGTTTGTACACATCCTGGCATATCCTGGATTTTTATTTCCTTCCTGGAAAGTCCTTGAAAGTCCTGGAATGTTAAGGAAAATCCTGGAAAGCTCCTGGAAAAATGTTTCAACTCAAATGTGGTTGAATGAGTCCATTTAACAAATCTTATTTTGGGCTGCGAATTATGACATTAGCACTGTTATGATACTACAACAAGAGTGAATAGAAAAATTGTAAATTTCCATATACTGGTATTGGTCCAATATAGTAAAGCAGCTTCCTTTTAAAGTGTCTGTACAGGTTTTTTTGTGCCACTACCGGTACAATATTTTTGTGATGTGAACTTTACACAGAATCTTAATAGATAATTGCAGGTTATTAAAACTAATTACAAATTTAATTGTCAAGAACTCTCTTTTACGGTATTTCTCTTGTGGCTTGGACAGTGAATGATGCATGCCTGTATTTGATTTCAGATCCAGGATTAGATGTGAGAAGGCTAGAGCTCCTTAGTGCTGATCCATTAGACACAAAGCTTGGTAAGACCTTAAACTGCCAGAGATGGTGGAGCTGGGGCAGCTGGGGGGGTCAGCTGGGGGGGTGGGGGGCATATTTTTGTCAAGTTTTCATAAATTGTCACTAAATTCACCCCCCCTCCCCCTCATCTTGTCATACAATCTAACTAAGGAGCCCCCTCACCCACTTTGAAGACTGCTCCGAAATAACTACAACAATCACATGTACTGGTATTCTTTGGCAAGAAATTGTGGTGGGAGTCAAGTCCAACTGAAAGCTTTGTTGACTAAAACTGTCTAATGCTATTCTCTTTCTGTTGACTGCATAGATGTCGCAAACCCTGACATTGTGTCTGCTACAGAATTACAGACAGGTAACTTAGAACATAAACTTATCAATAATTGGATGGAGGTAGAGCTTTCAGTAGGCGGTTGCTCAACAAAAGTAGCCGGCTACAAACGAAAAACTGAGGGCTGACATGCAAATTTCATAGCTACAGACTGCGAGCAACAAATTAGTTTCCTCTGAGGATCAGGGCCCCCCTCATTTCTCTTGGAAAGTACATTTTTCTCAGAAAAATCAAATTCTCATTTAATATACTGTTTATTGGAGCATTTTTTGTACAGCATAGAAAAGAAACTTTGCCTCAGTTAATGGTGGTCAAAAAATGCCTAGATTTGGGTATTTTATTCCAGCTACAGTGACGTTTTACACTAATTTTTCTCAATTGTGAGTAGATTTTGAGACATAGAACACACTACAGGCATGTGTTCTTGCATGCTCATTTTTAACTCGTGCGATATGCTGAAAGCATATCAAAACGAGTTATTGTGGTGAGAGCGAATTTCCTGTGTCGTTGTCGTTGTCGTTAGTTCAACCCGGGCAGCAGGATAATACTTGGGTATCCGAAGCCTCGCAAGTTCCATTATGCTCCGCTATTTCTCTGTATGTCTTTCTGCGTTGTACATAAAACTTTCCACAAGATTCCCTCTACCAGACGAAATAAGCAACAAAAAGTAAACAACAACATTTCTCAAGGTAGTTATTACGATTCGTAGAGTAATTTGGGTTACCTGTGGATAACCAGGGCAGTAGGATAATTAGAAGCCTCGCAATTTCTATTTTGCTCAGCTGTTTTCCTTTATAATTTCTTTAGTTACTTGTAAATAGATGTGAAAACTTTCCATAAGATTCGTTTTGACAGTGGAAATAAAAGCAACAAGTAAACAGTAACATTTCAACATTTCACAAGACTTATTTACAAGTGCAGCTTAATATGGGCTACCTGTGTGCCGGAAGACCCTGGGAACAATGTTGCGAGAGAAATACCGCAATGGACGCAATGAAATGGTCACTTTTTAGCAAACATATTGCAGCACTTCAAATAATTGTAAAAGGTAATTGGTCCTTGTTTATCTGGCGATTATCTTGTTCCTTTACTGGGGTTTAAGAACCCTTTTCCAGCGTGAATTATAGTGTTCTTATTTACCGACTCAATCTCGTAGCACCGTCGTAAAGTGTAGTTCGGTTACGAGAGAAAAAAACTGGATTCGACTCCACTCTCGAAAAGGGCTCATAAAACTTGGGAAAAAAGGCAAGACCCTCGCCAGATATACTAGTACTAGTAACCTTTTGATATGATTTAAAGTGCTGGAATATTTTTCTGAAAACGTCACCATTTCATACTGTAATTCCACGCTCATGTGAGCAATTAATGGTGAGAGGTGACAAAGTGCAAAAGCATTCTTCTGATTCGCCATTTTGGATAACAACAAGTACGGAATACAGCAAATGAAGGCAAGTTTTTGTTGAAAGATCTTGGTAATTTTTTTGTCATACAATGTACCTCATGTTATGAAAACTGCCTAAGACATAGGCTGCTCCATTAAAATCCATGCTGGAATGTACCCACAGGGATCTTTTGTGTCAGCAGGGCCTTAAGGTTACTTTACACTAGAAAATTCAAAATTTCTTTGTTTTATTCAGAATTGGTGTAATCACTTTGCAATGGGATTCACACAGTGAATTTTGCTCTATATTTTCCACATTGGTATTTTTTTTCGTCAGGGGTTGCTTCAGATTTTTATAAGGGTTGTGCAGAAACCTGAAAACTCCACATGGGTAGAGGAATTTTTGAAAACAAAGATGTCCTTAATGGGGGGTGGGGGTTAATTGGACTGCCCCATCTTGCACCACCACTAGCTCTTAAAGTCCATATCACCACTGAATTTGCAGTATTCTGGGCATTAAACTAAAAGACACCACTGATTCTGTCTTTACCTTTTTTCAAGCAATAGATTTATGCTAATTAGGCTCATGATGATGTCAGGTAAGGCACATCCTCCATAAGCAAAGATCAAGACAAGGATCTTGGATGTGCTTCGAATCATCAAAAGCAGTGATCAAAAAGCTTAGATGATTTTGCCTGACCTGGTGTCACCTAATTTTCATAACATTAGTTTTTCATGGTGGGTAGGTGTGATATGCAATTTAATATCCAGCAACTATTGACCTCCCATTCCAGACACATTGCCTGCTTTCTCATTAGATTTCCAATTGACTAATACATGAAAATAATTGGCTGGTCAAAGCTATCATTGAGGATTTTAACACCTAAATATCTAAAAGGTCCCCATGTTGTTCATCCCATGCTTCACTGGTTGTGGTGGAATGGTAGGTGGGTTCTCAATCTATTTTTCCAGTCAAAAACGTCTCAGAATCTTAGTCCTATTTATTGAAAATCCCAGTTTATTTGTTGGAAATTTAAATCCCATTCCCATTTTCTATTGTTTTAAGGACTGCTGCACCCAACCCTAGCCACTCAAATCTTTTTTTTACAACACCCATTGTATCCCTTCTGTGCCCTGATGTAACCTTTGGCACCAACACTTGCATTTGTTTGGTACTTTTTGCATTTAAGCAAACCTAATGCAGGACAGTGAATGCAAAATAATCTGAAAATCAGTTAAATAAAATTCAAACTGCTTTGCAGGTTGCCAAAGAAAAGAGCAACGGTTATCGCTTTAGTTCACGGTTATCGCACGAGTTCACCGTAGCGGTGCTTTGATTAACTAGTGTAATTGTATTTCCCATTTCCAGAGTCATTAGAATCATTAGATGTACAAGTTGCTACAGACAGTGCAGCACCAAAACGAGAGTCCTCAACTCCTGTACAGGGATTTGTTGCCAAGAAAAAACGCAAAACATCAACAACAAATGGTGCAACAAAAGGTACATGTGCATAGAATATGGATTGGGTACCATCCAGGAATACCGTACATGCACTGCAGGGACGTAGCTAGGGGGTGGTCAGAATTATGATATTGATTATAGTTATTTTTGGTAACAGATTCTACAAATTCAGTATAATTATAGGAGTATCCCGGGTTGTTTTGGTTGTTAACCAATGAGTACTGTTTAATATAATTTCATGTTTATATTTTACTTTAGACGGTCCAACATCACCTTCTCAACAAGTCCCTGTTATCAGCATAGCAACAGCTGCAGGTGAGGTATTTTGGGGAATTGTTATGATTGTCTGTGGTAGGCTGTTGTGTAAAATGTCCAACTAATATCTTATTTATTTATTATGCCACTGACAAACATTCACTAGATTCAAAGATTCACTAGAAAAATGCAAATTTTTTTACTAGTACACAATCAGAAAGCCTTCGCAAATGCACTCACAAAACCTGGTTTTCTTCTGTGTAATATTGCTTTTAGCATGTAGGTAATACGGCTGATATCAGTTGATTTTTGACATTATATGCTAAAATGATGTCACAGTTGTATGATAATATAAATCCTGTCAACTTTGCTACCATGTACCTATACAATTGTTTCTTCTCAGTGACGGTTTGACGAGATTTTCGTTTTTGTGATCACAGGTGCAGCTAAGCTTCTTCCTGCCGACAGCCAAAATCAACAAATCTCAGTTATAAAAAATGGTAAGGTTGTAAAATGAGACAAATTTATTTATTTATTTATTCTGCTTCGCCATTGACAAAAGAAAAAATAATAATTATATAAACATATTAAAGTAAACATCATAGATATTTACAACAGCCAGACTATAATATGCTATAAGTTCAAGCTTAAAGTTACTGAGGCTTAAGGAGTTGCTCCGTAAGTGAGCAGGAAGGGTATTCCAAACTCTAGTCACTCTGCAGAGGAAAGTGCGCGAGGAGAAAGCGTTCGCGTTGGAAGAGGATCTAGTGCAGCGTGTCAGAACTAGAGGTTGAGGGAGGACATCGGGGTCAATATGTATACTTCCATTGGTAGCCTTGAAGAGGAGTGCCAGGTCTAGATATTTGTGCTAGTACAGGGCTCGATCTTAATGGTGGTCAACTAGCCAAATACTAGTAGAATTTTCGTTTTGGCTAGTGGATTTTGGCTCTTTAATAGCCATCTTGGCTACTGGATTTTTGGTAAGGAAGTAAAAAATATAGTAGAAAATATATTATGGCTAGTGAATCTTAGCCATTTACTAGCTACTTGACTACTGTTTTCAAAAGTTAAGATTGAGCCCTGGCCAGTAGCTTAATGGCAGGAGCGAGGTTTGCAAGGCGCTCTTGGTAAGACTGGGCAGAAATGCATATAAACAAATTTTAGTCACAAAGAAATGTTCACGGTAATCTAAATGCAAAATTCCAACTTGCATCCCAGCACCATGTCATTTATTTCAGCTTGGATAACAACTGAAGATCCTTCCCATTCATTGGGATTCTGTTCACACGAGACCAGTACAAAACCGGACCGGTACAATCTTATTCTGGTACGGTACTGTCACGCCTTCACATGGGACCTGTGGTAACGGACCGATTGTGGCACGACTAGGGCGGCATGCATGGTCCCTTGTGAACACTGTTGGAAAACTTGCCAGAATTGTACCTGTACCGTAGGAACAGGCGGTACCGTACCTGAATTGTACCGGCCCAGTTTTGTACCGCTCCCCTGTGAACAGGGTCCCAGTTGCGCCAGGATCACACCAGTATCAGTATTAGATAAGATCCCAATTGAGATGTGTAATAATTTCTCAAAATAACTTGGATCCCAGACGGTATTTTAGCTGCATTTCACCTGGTATTTTAACCGAGAATTCTCTGACATTGGCTTTGCAAAAAGGAAATGAATGAATGAATAAATTGTTGGATGGATGTGATGTTGGCTGGATGGCTATTTACCTTGTTTTGCTTTTTCCAAAGGAGTGGAAAGTCCAGTTGCTATCAAGAATATGGAAGGTAAAGCAAATTCACTTGAGTGCGAAGTTCTTTGGTATGAATTTGCATAGGATTTGGGGGTCACTTTTGCAGAATCTTCTCGCCCCTGTCAAGAAACGTTCCCCTGGAAATTCATTCATTCAAGCCTGAGCAAATTCATTAATAATTCATCAAGCTTAAAAAAAGAAAACCATACCCTTGAAGGAGGTTTGGATCTTAATTTGCATAGATTTCTGAGATTTTCTTCCTCCTTTTTCTTGGCATTAAAAAATTATTTGTTTGAGAAGGTACCATATCAAACACAGCGTGTTTCATCAGGAGAAGCTCTTTTGAGTGACGATTAAAAAAACGCCGCGTTTTTTTAGCCCGATTCTCAGTGTTAAGAAGTTCTGACAAAACTCGTGTTTGACATAATTATTATGTCCAATGCCCCTTCCCTGAAGTCAAACAGCCCTCGATCCATCTGGTTCAGAATAAATGCAATAGCCAGATGTGAATTGAGAAATTACCATTAACAGTTTCATGAACCCTGATTCGTTCTGTTCATGCTTGACAGAGCTAGCAGACCTGGCAAATACTGAAGACGGCGAAGATGCTAAACCACCCACCACTGACAGCAAAGCTCCTGGAAATAGATCAGGTATGCTACCTTCATCACGTTTAGTTTGCTCTGGGTGCCTGAGCATCTTAATGGTACTCACTGCACTCGCCTGGCTTTTCTCTGAACGAAAACCAGACAACGACAACGCGACGGAAAGCCAGACGACTGCACTAGTTGAAACTGGGCAATAAGCTGATTGGCTCATAAAGTTTGACTGGTAAAACAGAAAAGCCAAAAAGTGTTTTGAAAGCGCTATCGCGATGCAACGTTAGCTTTAAAATGTCTTCTTTTTTTTTCAGGAAACAACGGTCAAATCCAGCTCTGGCAGTTCCTGCTTGAGCTCCTGACAGACAAAACCTGCAGACATCTTATCATGTGGGTAGGAGACGAGGGAGAATTCAAGCTTTGTGATCCGGAACAAGTGGCCCAGCAATGGGGCAAGAGAAAAAATAAACCCGCCATGAATTACGAGAAGCTTAGCCGTGCCCTTCGCTATTATTATGACGGTGATATGATTCACAAAGTTCATGGCAAGCGATTTGTGTATAAGTTCGTGTGTAATTTGAAGAACCTACTGGGCTACTCGGCTGGGGAATTGAATAGGCTGGTTACGGATGCGGCAACAGAGTCAGATTTGAACGGGCCAGCTCTAACCATGTAAAATATACAGGGCTAAAAATAAGAGGCAGTTATCGGACAATGCCTGCCCAAAATTGGGCAGTCGCAAAAAAAACGTCCGCACCCCTGTTCAGGATTCCAGTCACAGCTGCCCCCCATTCTGGATTTGTTTTTTAATTTGAACCACCCACTCTGGAATGTTTCTTTTTTTTTGCGATTGCCCATTAATTTGAGAGTTGACTGGTCAAATCTTTGTCCGACTAGACATTTTGACCGACAACATTTATTAACACGAGTCTTCATCTCTTGTGTATTATATGGCCAGTCATAAACAAGATATGACCGAGCTCAAATCGATTTGGGCGGTGTAAATCGTTCCACCCGTTATTTTTAGTCCTGAAATACCCTGGCTAGATTAAACTATTTCGTGTGTAAAGACTTGATAGCAGTCATCAGTCTTTTGGGACCAAGAGTGTAGATATCTGTAGAAACATTTAACGTGCTCCATCTGTTTAATAGAGCTTCATCAAGAAAGAGAAATAGGTTCAGCTACAGTTTTCAAAACGTAGCTTTTGATTGGGGATTTGGATTTTTTCTGTACCGCCAGTCTACTCTAAGATTGGTCCCAATTGTTTGAGTGTCCAAACAGAAAAAAACTACAATCAAACTACATTTTGGAAATTGTAGGCTTTATTTGGTTAGCAAAAACAGTCCAGTTTTGAACAAATAACAAAAATAATGCTTTAGTTGTTTTTCATAACCTTTCATCTGTAGTATATAGTTGCAGGAGTATTGTTATCGACTGAATTGAATTGGGATGAATTGAATTGCGAATCTGATTTTTTCAAATTTTGACAGGTTTAACAGTTTTCAAACTTTGGATTTTCATAGACAAAGCTATTAAATCGTAGGTTTGTTCTAACTATCTGCTTTTAGGTTCTTAGACTCGAGTTGAAGTAGTTTTCTGGTTGGTTATTTTATAACTTTTTTCAAGCAGTCGTGACACAGCCCCTATTAAGGCCTCGACAGACTGAACAATAGCTGTATTCACACTAGAGACGGAAAAGTCGTCTGAGACGAGTTTCTCGTCAGAAAAAGTTCCTGTCTTATGTCAATTCTGCTCAGAAACACTTGCTTGTTATCTGTCTAAACTTTCTTCTCAAAAAAATTGTTTTCGCGTGATCACAGAAGAACAGGGAACCATATTCAAGGCGATAAACTCGTCTCAGACGAGTTTTCCGTCTATAGTGTGAATACAGCTAATAAGTTCACAACTATTTGATCAACATCTATCGACCAAACTCCCCAAAAAACCGTAGATCGAGCCGTTTTAACAGGACGTTATTTAAGGAATCAAAGATAATTAGATTTCCTTCGCAGCTTTTTCAGGTTTTCAAGAGAATATGGAGCAATGTTCTCGATTGAATTTGGTAAATCAAATCTTTACTTCACTTCAAATCTTTACTTTACTTCAAATCTTTTAGATGTTGATTTAGAGATTTCTACGCGTAATTCGTCTTCTAATATCATCGAACGAAAACATGCAGGGTTCGCACTGCTCCTGAAAAATCGATTTGGTTTCTATTTCTGGAAACTCCTGGAATTTCGAACAAACTCGAGACGAGACATGAAATTCATAGAAACAAGAAGAGCATTCAACCATAAGCCGCAAAACATTGTGCAAAGGATTTGATGGAGTGGAAAAGCTGAAAACTATACTGGAAAGCCGTTCGAAAACTCCTGTTTTTTTTATAAGATTTCTGGACGTGCAAACCCATGCATAATTGATATTTATAGAAGTGTATATTATGTAAAAGGCTTAAAACAGAGTTCAGACGTGTAGGTTTCCAGAGATGCTTACCATTTAGCCATTGCAACACGAAATGTCGGTTGGAACGTTAATGGTTCAATCGATTCATCGGTTATTCCACATGGAGATCACCTTCACAGTTAAAATCATGAAAAAAATGTATTACAGCTGTTTCAGGTAACACGCGATCCAGCGCGTTCAAAACATCGAGAGGGCTTTGGCAGTTGGGTTTTCCTGTGTAGACAATCAAACCACGTGAGCCAATCAGATCCTTGCCTAGTTTCGCCTAGTGCAGTAAATTGGCTTCTGTCGCGACATGTCTCGCAAGGGAAGCCAATCGAATGCACTGAGTAAGGATATGATTGGCTCACACGGACACGGATTGCATTGATGGACAGCACAGACAACCCAACTGCCAAACTTTGGCGGCAACGGCGAAGTCGCGTGTTACCTGAAACAGCTGTAAAAAAAAATATTTTCATTTATTTTTGGGGATAATCATAATTTCCAAGACTCGTCCACTTTGGTCCCATTCGCAATGGCTTCTTGGCTGACGCTATAGGACGCCAAATCCTTTTCGATGCCGAAATGCAAATTGGCAAATAGTAAGCGCCATTCCAGTCGGTATTTCGTTTCAATCGGAAACGTCTGTAGCATTGTACAGAATTTTCAAGCAAATGGTGTGGCACCCCTGGTGACTAAGATCCTAGTAATAGCGCGAGTTGTAAATAGCAAGGGGAACTGATAAAATAACGGGCTAATTATAAAAACTACAAACTAGATTGGAAAGTGGCTCGACGCAGACAGATTAGACACTCGATTTTGACCTTATATAAGGCCACAGGGTGGTCGGGAGGAAAATGTATGTAATATTCGTCCGAGTATTTTATTTGTAAATGGCTATAATATAAATAAACATCGTGTGGCAAGACAATGGCTATTTTTGTTCGTAATTATCAGATGTCTCTCGAAATCAAATGAATTGGACTCAATTCAAAGCTTTTACACAACAAAAAGGCAAAAAAAAAAAAAGAGCGCGCAGGACCAAACGGGTTTACGCGCGCATTTTCATTGCTTCATTTAGCGCGCGCGCTGATGACGACACGCTCTGTGGTACACTTGTCCGGATCTCCTGATTGGTACAAAACCCTGCTTGGCCTCGTTCTGGTGTCAAGATGGTGGCGCGTGACAAAGGCGAATGGCTGAGAGCCAATCAGAATGCGAGAAACGCGCGCGTTGTGGTATGTAATTGTTTGTTGCCTTGCCACGCCGGAATACTAGATATCGTCGAAATCATGTATGCGATTCAGAATAACTGAGTATAACAACAATTATTATACATTGTACTCACTATCTCGATTCTGATTGGCTAAAAGCGCGCGCTTTACTTTGGGAATCACGCACTTTAAGGGTCTCCAAGAATCAGCATGCTGATTCTTGAAGAATCAGCTAGCTGATTCTTGATCCTACGCGCGCAATTCATCATGGGATTAGAGCACTTGAATGTTTTCCCCATGCAACAAGGCGCTTGTGTAGAAGAAATAATTGCTTGACAGAAAAAGTATTTTTACTGAATCAATGTATAATAAAACAATTATTGAATTCGGTTTTTGTGATTTCCAGAATAAACAATGTCGAGACAAGTGGAATCAGGCTCGGCCTTACGGCCTCGCCTGATTCCACTTGTCTCGACATTGTTTATTCTGGAAATCACAAAAACCTCATCCAATAATTGCTTAATGTTTTGCCGGTTATTATACTCGGTTATTCTGAATCGCTTAAATTTTATTCTGAGTCTGAAAAACAACATTATAGAAGGTTTATGAGTACTTCCAAATCATGTATGGTATAGATGCCATGCTGGTATATATACAAGATTTCTACGCCCTTTGAAAGGCGCATGTTCCACCTGCAGAGCTGGATGTTGCAAATGTTGCGCTGATTGGTCAAGAGGCAACACTTCGAACTGTCAGTGGAGAGAACTTCAAATGACACTGATGAATTCCAGGCGGGTTACATAACTACAAGACAAGTGTAAGAGACGTACCACTCTGAATTAAGACTGCAATGAAAATATATCCCATTAATTTCTCGTGTCAGTAACAGAGTGATCAAATAAATACACGCAACAAGAAGTGATTTTTATTTTATCTTTTTATTAGAAATTTAGAAAATATTGATACAAAATATTTCTCTGATATTTAGTATTTTTGAATTATAATAAAGAGATAATTCACAGATACGAACGATCCATATCTATAAATCGATTTTCAAATTTATAAATTTCATGTGCTGATTCTGTATTGCAATTCCTAAACAAGATGTAAACGATATTTTTACTCATTTCAGCATATAGAGGAGTGGTTCTAAAGTGTCTATTGTATGAGCAACAGAACATAGATTTCTATGGTTTGTAAGAGATAAACGCACGCGGCATTTGTTATGTTAAGAGAAGACAAGGAAAGCCTGAGACACGAGCCATAGGGTGCAGTACAACAGACTCGAATGGTTTATACTGCAGTATACTGTATTTGTAAACAAAACAATATCTTACCCATAAATAAACCAAAAGAAATCAGAATAGTATTATTTTTACGTTTGCGTTTATCACATAAACCACAGCTCTCAGCCAATCAGAGCGCGCGTTCTATCAGTGCTATTTAATAAAAAGCCATAACATAATCATTTTCCTAGAAAACCACACCCAAAAGTAAAATTTTGTTTTCAAGAAAGGAATAAATAGAGCGGATTTCAGATCAGTGTCGAAAAGTATTTGTATTTACGCTTACTTTGCATTTTCATTGGTCACTCATTTAAACCAATCAAATTTTGAACTCAGGGCTCGACCTTAGCGGTAGTCTACTAGCCAAACACAAGTAAAACTTTTATTTTGACAAGTGGATTTCGTTTATTTACTAACCATCTTGGCTACTTGATTTTTTGTATTTAAAAGAAAAAAAATTGGATCTAAAATAAAAACTAAAATAAAAATATTGTTCACAGTTCTTCTGACTTCAAAAATGTTAAAATGATTCTGCATTCGGCACACAATCATGTTTTGCCATCACCCGCCTCTTGCCTGGAATAGGCACGCGGGAGTCTGAGTCATATCTGCTATCCTATCCTATCCTACGCTAAAATATAGGATTATTTTCCCCGTCACCATTGTTGGTGCGCGCGCTTCATTGTCCAAATATGGTCATCTTTGTCCCGCCAATGGTTCGCAGCTAGGCACGGAGCGATGCGTGAGTGCTCCAGGTTTCAACTCACGCGTGTGTTTCTGAGGAGATTTTTCCTTGCTACGCTAATCCCGCATCTTTGGCCATCTGGTAGAAAATCTGCTTCCGTGCTAACAGTATAGAAGGCGTGTCAAACTCAACTATGGACCCTTTGTCGAGTACCATTATCCTAGGGAAGGAACAGAAAAGGTAAGTGAACGCGACCTGTTTTAAACAGTTCAATATGTAAGGGCTTTGTTAGGAAAAACTCCGTCAGAGAGACACCATCACAACGATCGTGAAACAAGTCACGTTATACGATTTCACGTCAGGACGCTGCAACCTTGTGTCTGCTGTAACTGGGTCTAAACTCTAAGGCTGCGTACACACTTGGTGCCCGTGCACGGTGCCCGAGCACGGGCACTTATCTGAACACACCAGTTGTTCGAGTGCTCAAGCCAAAATTCGGGCACAGCACTGGTGCCCGAGTACAAGGTCCGGACCTCGTACTCGGACACTGATGTCAGGTCACCAAGTGTGTACGCAGCCTAAGTGTAACCTGCCGCTAGCTGGTCCTTCTAAGCCTCATAGGAAATCTAGACACACTCATTCAGAACATTATATTGTTCCTTGTGCTAGGATAACATCTTGAAATTTAGTTTTATCCCGAGAGCAGTACGGCTGTGGAATAGCCTTGAGCCCAGCTTTATAACATGGAGGCCTTTGAGGCAGTCGTGTCATGTATTTAAGGTTACTGAGAACCTTCGCGCACCTCCTCGGAAAAAATCATCCTCGTCCTTAGTTTAACCAAAACATGTCAACCTATATATCGTTGGAAAGCATAGAATGGACTAGCGGGCTATGGCAAAAAAATCATTTTTTAACAAATATATATAAGATTTTATTAAAATGTGGGTGTGACACTTTCAAGAGCTACCCCTGCAGAACTGTTTGACCTTGACTCCCAAGTAACACATTGTTTTTATCCCTAAAGGTGTTTCTCAAAAACCGTGTCTGCGTTTTTTTAAATTTTGCTTAGTTCAAAAGTTATGGAACTTTTAAATTTCCAAGGTCAAATTTTAAAAAGAACGCAAATTTAAAAAAGAAACACCTTTAAGAATTAAAACAATGTGTTTCTTGGGAGTCAAGGTCAAGCAGTTCTGCAGCGATAGCTCTTGAAAATGTCACACTCAATTTTTTTATAAAACCTTCAAAAAATTATATTTATTAAAAAGTTACTTCTTTTGTCATAGCCCGCTAGTCCATTCTATAAGCTTTCCAACGAGGTTAAACTAAGGACGAGTATTATTTTTTTTCCGAGGACGTGCGCGAAGGTTCTCAGGCACAAAGGTACAAATTCAACAATTCATAATATGATTTTTTTTTCCACTGAAACTCACTTGATAGAGTTCTTCAGTATATTCCTAAAACCTCTAATGCCGCGTTAAAATTTTTTCCTGGGCTTCAATAGACCATTCATTTGTATTGCCCGCCACTCATTTTCTAATTTAAGGTATAGATGTACATTGGAAAGGTGTCCACGCAAAAAAAAAAAAAACGTGTCGGGCCGCAATTGAAGGTGAAAAGCTTACTTTGATGTGATTTTAAAGCTAAAAGAATGACGTTTATGGACGTATAAACTATTTAGTGAAATTTAATGCCAAACTCAAGATTTGGTAGTTGGTCTCCAACGACCGTTTCAGCGACCAAATCTCACAGCATCATTTATTGAATTATCTTCAGATAGGTTTCACTGATAAAGCAAAGCAAAGCAAAGTGAAGTGAAATGAAATGTTCGTTTCACTCACCGTGTACAGTCCATAATGGTGTTGAGTCTGTGAGCGATAGTAAGCACAGTTCGATCTGCGAACTCAGTTCTAATGGTGCTCTGAATCAGCTCGTCTGTCTCCAGATCCACAGCAGCAGTAGCCTCGTCCAACACCAGCACTTTACTCTTTCTCAGCAGGGCACGCGCCAAGCAGACTAATTGACGTTGACCGGCACTGAAATAAGTAGATTAGAGCGAATATTGATCACAGGGAGCTCACCTTTAGAGTTTACCACTGTATGCATTGCTACGCGACCTCAAAATTCACTGTCGCGATGGGCGATTGGCGATTTTCAGCCGTCAATCAAAACCAAAACGTTGGATTCAGCTATTTCGGAGCGTCGACATTAATTGTAAAATCAACTAAAATACTATCCTTTGGCTTTCTGTCCTAGAATTATTAACTTTCTGACTCAAGAAAATTGAAATTATAATTCCTTTGCTGAGAATCGCCAATCGCAACCGTGAATTTTGAGGTTGCGTAGCAATGCATACAGTGGTAAATCAAGAAAAATAATAAAAATCTTTCCATTTTTCGCCGAATAAAGCGAAAGGAAATCTATTTTCTTTGCCCTGCGTTCTGGTCTTTTCTGATTGGCTAATTATGCTTTGCCCAGACTTGTCCACTAGGGCCTCATTACCACGAAATGGCTTCCGTCTGGCGCTAACCTCGTAAAAAGAGAAGATCTTTTATTATTTTTCTTGATTTAAACTGTAAAGGTGAGCTCCCTGTGTATTGATGTAAGCCAAGCCAAGTACAATTCCTAGCACGTGGTGAGCACGTGATCACTCAATACACAGCTGCGGTTATTCAAAATTGTTAATGAATGACTTCCCAATCAGCCAATCACAATTCAAGTAAAATAACTAACACTCATTGAACACGTGATTGCTCTTTCTCAACAGGGCACGCGACAGGCAGACTAACTTACGCTGACCGGCACTGAAATAAGTAGATTAGAGCGAACCAATCATATACGAGATAAATTACAAGCCATTCAGTTGTTACTGAATGGCTTCCCAATCAGCCAATCACAAGCCAAGTAAAAGTAGTGGATGCTCGAACACCCCCACTTTTCGTCAAATGTTCATACATTTACTGTATTTTGTGTTTTCACTCTTCCCATACTTCCTTACTAATGAGCACCCCCACTTTCTATGGTTCTGTGCCGCCTATGCTCTGAGATTGTCAAACCTCTGAAGCCTCGCCATGAAACTCGTCTTGTCCCACAAGCGCCTGATAATTTCACGGCAAAACCACAGGCGTTTCATTGGTCAAAAATGTCAAAAACGTTTGAAACATAACACAACGCGAAAAAAACCGTCACGCTTCAGGGTTGAACGTATTTAATGGACGATTCCAGCAATAAGCGTGCGCGCTCTAGCTACTTTCTTCAGAAATACTCAAGCCGTGTCCCACAACTTCCACAATGCAGCGCGCGCTTTTTAGCAGTTTGTTCGACTAATATCCCACATCTATCGTCATGCACCGCGCACGTGCGTTTTAGTTGGAATCGTCCATTCATACCAATTCATACCTCAGGTTTTCCCCTCCTTCTAGGACAGCGTGAAGTAAGCCATCTTGTAAGTTGGCTACAAATGATTTAAGATGGACGACCTCCAGTACTCGCCATAATTCCTCATCGCTATAGTTATCAAACGGATCCAAGTTGAGTCGTAAAGACCCGGAGAACAAAATGGCGTCCTGGAAGAGCAATAAGAGTTTAAAACAACATCTTCCTGGAAATCATTCACCTACCCAGAGCTGCCTGGCTCGATACCTTGTGGCTCTGGTAACGGCCACTGACGCATTCGCGAGATTTGATACCGTTGACAATTCTCGAATCCAGAGCTTCCCGGCTCGTCACCTCGTGGGTTAGGCTCTGGTGACAGCCATTCGCGCATGCCTGAGATTTGATACGTTGAGAGCAACACCTTTCTGTGCATGCGAGCAGACGAGCCGGGGAGCTCTGGATACGAGAATGACTGAACTTGACAAACTCGTACCCAGAGCCCGTGAATATTTGGGGAACAAACAAAGAAATCAATTGTTCATTTTTCGATGCCGATGCAATTTCTTTGTGTTATTCCCTTGAGTCTGGGACTCAAGAAAGATACATCGAAATAATTGGATAATTCGTTTGAACTTGACCGTTACTAAAGTCGTGGTTTGCCACAAATTTTACAGTCCTGGTTACAAGACCACCTAAAACATAAATAAAAGAAGAATATGGACTACCTGTGGAATAATGGTTAATCTCTTGAATGTGGTCTACCTGTGGCAAAACGGTTTATGTATAGAACGTGGTCTACCTGTGGTATAACGGTTAATCTCGAGCGCAAGTCCTGTAGGCCAATCTTGGTGACGTCAATATTGTCGATGACGATCCTCCCACCCGCCCGCTCGAGGATGCGGAACAGAGCAAGAGACAAAGTGGATTTTCCGGCTCCTGTACGACCAACGATACCAATCTAGAAAACAAACATTCAATAATTATAAGGCCTAATCTTGCACATACGAAACCGCGAAGGGAACTTTTTCAAGACAAGCATGAACGGAAGGGGTTTTTATTTTCTTGCGAAAGTGATGGGTAGTTAGAGTAGGAGGGGTGAGGTTGTAATAGGTGCCAGAGGATGGGTGGGGTGGGGTTGTAATGAACAGACAGACATTTCTATTTTATAGATGATATTTTATAGATGAATAGAGAGGGGGGGGGTTGTTGAGGCGTAACGGGGGCGGTCTTAATTTCCATACTCAAGTGACGGGTTTCGATAGTAGCAGATGCCGGAGGAGGGGCGGGATGAGGAGCAACGGAGACGGTCTTTATTTTCGGGTGAAAGTTATGGGTTGTAACATGGCTATAATATGGTTTTACTTGCAAAACAAAATATCTGTAATATTTGTTATGGACGGTCTAGCCTGCCTTTAATGCGATTCCGAAACTATGAGAAAGAAGTAAAGGCCAGTGTCTATTGGAGCTGTATAGCTGATTTCCCAACTCTCAAAATGTGATTTCCCTTTACATTTTTTCCTGGGAGAGTTGATTGTACACATACCTTTTCTCCGCTGCCGATCTCGAAAGTGAGGTCTTTTATAACAAGCGGCAAATCGTCGCGATATCGAAGTTCGAGATTCTCGACATCGATACGTCCTTCCTGCGGCCATTCCGCGGGTGGTCTGCGGTCTGGGATGATCCATACTGCCTGGAAAATAAACAAAAAATGAGGCTCGTCCCCCCAACAACGGCTGGATCGCTGGTCTGGCCTTTGTTACGATCAATTGCGGGGTGAATGCGCTGACCAAATACGAAGGCTCAACGGCTAAACAATGGCGGACGATGTCAACAATTTCGACAACCTCGTCCCCAGTGTCTTCTCGGTCATTTTTCAAAATGGCGGTTGACTCGGGAGAAGACCCTGGGGGAGGCTGAGTAACATGACCACTGTTTGAAAACATGGGTTTGTCCTTTGTTTCGAAACGGTCATGTGACTCAGCCTCCCCCAGGGTCTTCTCCCGCGTCAACCGCCATTTTGAAAAACGACCGAGAAGACCCTCTGGGGATGATGTTGCAGTTTCGAAGAGTGTGCAAAATCTGCCTTGGATTCATTCAATATCGAAGGCTTTCGTACTCTCAAGCTGCAGCACTCAAGAATTTGCTTCAAGGCAGAGATCTTATGGCGTTTCAGACTACAGGCTTCGAAAATCACTGGCATTTCAAGGATTTTATTCGCTTCATGATGCAGTGTCAACGTCAATGACAAGCGAGTGAGACCATTGATCCAGCCGTTTGTGGGGGAGGATCCCAGACTGATATAAACAACGACTGGAAATCGAGCCTAAAGTTCAATGATCCCGCATTCATTGCTCTTTCTCCCTAGTTGCTGTTGCTACGTCGGACAAGCAAAAATACTTCTTTGAAATAGAGCAAAGTCAACGAAAGCAGGAATATGTTGGAAGTTTGACATTTTCATCAGAGGCTCTACAGGTTATCTCGCCGTCCTGTCTGGAACGATCCGATCGGAATGGTTTGTACCATTTGAACGCCAACCGGTTTTATGACTAAATAATGTAACCGATCCGAACCGAAATAGAAATTAGCGAACGGTAAGCGTCATCCCAACCGGAATATTTTGAGCCATTGCAGTCGCCGATCAAACCAACCGGTTTTCCTTGACAAATGGTTAGCTCCCCTGATGTTAGCACTAACCAAGCGGCCCTGATGGATGGATGAACATTGATTTGATTGCACGTGACTATGCATGAGCTTTTGTTAGCAGACTTACTACCGAAATCGCTAAACCATCCCAAACCCGCCGCGAACGATGGATCAGATTTTTATTTCGATCGCTCGATTTTTATATTCCTTTCAGTTAGCTCACGTGATCATTTCGGTCGTTTGAAATCACATGACATAGAAGTTCTTTTGTTGAGTATGTGTTTGGAATGTCATGTGATCATTTCGATCGATCGGAATGGTCACGTGAGTTAACCGAAGGGTAAAAAAGATCGATCGAAATAAAAAAAGATCGATCGTTCGTGGCGGGTTTGGGACGGTTTAGTGATTTCGGCAATATTTCTATACCTCTGTTTTAATTTCTGTGTATTCCTTGACGCGCTCGACGGCAACAATGTTGGACTCTAGGTCACTCGACTGACGCACCAACCAAGTTAGTATCCCTGTTACCTAGGAAACATAATGACAGCAGTAGGGTATCAAGTTTAAGGTGGTTCGGGAGGAATCACACAAAAAACATTTTAGATTTTTGGAATCTAGGGTCACTCGAGTGATGAACCAGCAAAGTTAGTGTATGGACACTAGGAAACAAAATGAAAGCAGGAAACAAAATGAAAGCAGTAGGGTATCAAGCTTAAGGTGGCTCAGGACAGAAGGAATCACACAAAAAGAAACATTTTGGATTTTTGGACTCCAAGTCACTAGTATCCCTGTTACAACAACAACTATGGTAGGGGTGTTGTAAACATTCAAAATATTACTATTAGTGTGTTGTCCTATGACGACATATCACTTGAACCAGTTCTAGACCAAACGATGAAACAAATTTCCATGAGATTTTACCTAATTAGCATAGACCTTTTAAGCTATACTATCGGAAACAAGGTCTTTAAAGAGCCCGTGTCAGCCACTCCATTATTGTTTTTGTTCAATATTAGAAGACGAGTTGCGTACAGAAACCTCTAAATAAACATCTAAAAACAAAGTTTCAGATTTGATTTACCAAATTCAATCGAGAACATTGCTCTATATTCTCTCAATCAGCCGATGGAAATGGATGCATTCTCTGACTTGGTGTGTTGCTATGCTATCAAAATGGCGGCTGACACAGGCTCTTTAGTCATTTACCTGAAGAGCGTAGGCGATGGAGAGTCCCAGAAGACCTGGCGGGATGGATCTTCTGTTGATGACCCCAAATAACCCGGCGAATAACAAGATGGCGGCTCCGATAAACTCTAGGCGAAGGCCAAGCCATCTAAAACACAGAAATGACAGAGATCTTAGCCTATGCGAAGACGCCGACGCCTTATCAATCCCTGCGCTCAGAAGTATGGAGCGGAGACATACTGGGTAAGATAAATAGTTATTACTGAGTTTGAGAAGTTATCATTAAAATAGGATGTTTCGTTTCGACCCATACAATCTCTAGGTCTGGGCGTGCACGCTTGAGCGTTCACAAGTTCGACAACCTTTATTATTATAACTTTGGCGAGCATTGTGGCGTAATATATAGATTTAACAACTGGCTAAAAGCGGAGCTCCCGGTTACATATTTTTCTGTTAACGGACGCGCAGTATTTTCCCGCCGAAATGAAATACGGTTGTTGGGTTGCCTGTGGTAGGGGCGCGCAGACACGGACGCGCCCCCGATACCCAAATGGGAATACCGCTGAACCATGAAAAATGAAGTCGATCGTATACCGGAGTTCTATTGTATTCTTCCTGCGATACCTATGGTGCTCCGCTCTGCGGCCTTCGGCCGCTAAGGAGCTCCGCTATTATCCGGGCTCTAATGAACATATTGGCGGACTCTAATATATTAGAGCCCGCGCGAATCAATCGGCGTTATGATGGTCGCCATACATTCTCGCTTTGTACTCAATGCTCTCCAAAGTTATAATAATAGTAATGTAGTTGATGTTCTTGGGCGTAAATATATTTTGGGCCCTTCTCAGCGCTCGGGTCGGGCCCAAAACATATTTACGCCCGCGAACATCAACTATATTGTTATATTCAAATTGCTGTATAGACTACTTCTCACCTATTACTACATATCAGTGGGTAGTTCGCCATCTGTGCGGCGTCTATCCTGGAATTGCTGTCCAACATAAACCTCTTCTGTTGCTTGAAAGCTCGTATCACGCTTGTGCCTGTTATAGACTCTAAGAAGTGACTGTAGACGGGAGATCGACTAACAGATTCGAGTCTCCGGAGCTGGCGAGAAGTCGCTACATATACTCTCTGAAATAAACAGATGGCAGACAGAACGAATTTCAGGGGTGCTTTCCATTTAATCGCTAAATATACCAACAAATTTGATTGCTTGGTGAAAGAAATGCTATTCTCATGCCTTTGCGTCAGTAAAACTCTTCTAAACTTCCTAGCTTTCCATTTAACCACAGTTTTGTTTTTATAATTAATACCGGTCGGAAATCAAATGGAAAGCGTCACCTTTTCAGCTTGACCAAGAAACCGGTAATGATTTTCATGATGTTTAATGGTGTGCCAAACCAAACAGCTCTGTTGTACGAAGTCAACTTCCAATCACATCGTAGTTGGTTTGACCCCGGCCTAACCTATAAAAATGAGTGCTTTCGCCGCAAAAATCCCTGCCAATATAGAACTACTTCAATTAACGCTGCTCCGTGAAACGTAAAACCATGAACCAGGCATAATAATAATAATAATAATTTTCTAGGAATTTGGCAAACAAAACTGCACTTAAAACACTCAGTGGCATTCTGTTCATTACTTTGAGATATAATTTGACATGAATTGCTGGGAGTTAGGTACGAATTATCATTTCCGACTATTATAAGCATGGTTCATGATACATGGTTTTAGGAGCAACCTGTTAATTGAAATAGGTATAATCGCAGCATATGAACGTACGTTAAGGCCCGTTCACAGGCCCGATTTCAGCTGCGATAAGAGCTGCAATTACTGTGGCGATCCCATGGCGATGGCAGATCGCGCGATATGACGTCGACGATCGCCGCAAAATTCGCACCTCTAATCGCAACTAAGATCGCGCCGCGTGAACGGGCCTTTACAATGTACGAACAATGTGCGAGAAAATGTGACTACTCACTTGAATAAAGACATAGAGCCCAGCCAATGGTAACACGACCGTAAGGAACAGCGGTGTCGAGTAACTGATGACAAACACAGTCCCAAACATGGTCAGCATGGTGCGCAGGAACATATTCAACGTGCGCGGAATGCTGTCATCGATCATGTAGATATCACGCGAAAATCTATTGACGATCCTCCCGAGGGGGGTGGTCTCGAAATACGCCATGGGGCAGTGCAGGATATTGATGAGAAGATTGTTGTGGAGAGTCTTTGCGGCCTTCATGCAGCCGTAGGAGATTAACATAGCGCCCGTGAGGACCCCTAATGCGTTACCAAGCCCCAAGCCGCCGTACCCCCCTAGGTAGTGGTCACGTGTTGAGTCCGAGGTGACGTTGGCGGAGCTCCAGCCGGCGAGCCAGATGCGAGAGGAAACGAGAAGAGCCTCGGCGAGCAGAGCGGTGAAGAGGATAGCGAAGGACAGGAGAAGTCCAACAGAGTTGGCGTACGCTTTGACGACGGAGAATTTAACCTGGTGAGAACAAAATATGTCCAGCTTGAACCATACTAGTGCGAGAAGCACGGTTGGCTCAGTGTTACGGCGTTGGGTCTCTCACAGCTGTGGTCCGGGTTCGACTCCTGGCCGGGACAGAGGAAATTTTCTTTCTGTTCGGGTCTCGGTCGAAACTGGTTCATATTGTGAGTTGAACGTTGTTCTACTGTGTTTCACGTCTTTCGGATGCGACAATAAACCGAGGTCCCGTCTCGCCTTTCTACTCTACCCAGTTCAATGGGAGGACGTTAAAGGACCACTGGGGACGTAATAAACCCTCTGGCAGTGACCACCCTCAGTGGTTGTGCTTAGGACCGCTTGGCTGCCAGTGGAGCCCTTTGGGGAGTCAGTCGCAAATACTTTTTTTCTTACTCAAAAATTCGGGCGTCCTGGAAAAATGGCAAAATGAATTGGGGTATTGCTGAAGACCAGACAAACCAGTCAAACTGACTACCGGCGACAGAAAGCCAGTCGACTGCACAGAAAAACCATAAAACCCAAAACGACATTTTGAAAGTGCGCAGCGCGAAACAACAAATTTAGATCTCTCTCAATACGGGCGCAGCAGAGAGAGAGGTGATCAGCTTACCTTTCCCGTTTCCGTCAGTTCGGTGCCAATAAGCTTGCCTTTTTCTTTGTCTTTCTTTTCTTGTGCCGTTTTGTCGCCACCTCCAGTCAGCTTGCTGGTGTCTTTCGCTTCTTCACCATCACCTAAAATGGAAGAGTCATTCGTGAAGCGTAAGTCATATCTAGCCGGCCAGAATCCCGAAACAAACTTCCGCAGGTATGGTTACAGTCGAGCTACGAAAACCGTGAACATCTGAAGTTTTCTCTCGAAGTTGTCAAGAGCTGAACGACCCACTGCGAATGATAATTCTATAATGTGACTATAACTGGCTCAGTTGTAACAAGCGAGTACGTATCGACGCGTTAAATGCAATAAGACGTGTCATTAGGTGGAGAGCTGAACGATCCACTACGAATGCTAACTTTTCAGTGTGACCATAACTTGTTCAGTTGTGACAAGTGAGTACATATTCACGCGTCGAATGCAATGAGTCGTGCCATTAGGTGGAAAGCTGAACGACCCACTACGAATGCTAATTGTTCAGTGTGACCATAACTTGTTCAGTTCATGTGACAAGTGAGTACATATTCACGCGTTGAATGTAATGAGTCGTGTCATTAGGTGGAGAGCTGAACGATCCACTACGAATGCTAACTTTTCAGTGTGACCATAACTTGTTCAGTTGTGACAAGTGAGTACATATTCACGCGTTGAATGTAATGAGTCGTGTCATTAGGTGGAGAGCTGAACGATCCACTACGAATGCTAACTTTTCAGTGTGACCATAACTTGTTCAGTTGTGACAAGTGAGTACATATTCACGCGTCGAATACAATAAGTCGTGTCATTAGGTGGAGAGCTGAACGACCCACTACGAATGCTAGTTCTTTAGTGTGACCATAATTTATTCAGTTGTGACAAGTGAGTACATATTCACGCGTCGAATGCAATGAGTCGTGCCATTAGGTGGAGAGCTGAACGATCCACTACCAATGCTAATTTTTCAGTGTGACCATAACTTGTTCAGATGTGACAAGTGAGTACATATTCACGCGTCGAATGCAATGAGTCTGGCCATTACGTGGAGCGCTTGCGTGACATAGACCGCTATGGCTGCAAAAGAAGACTAGTGGATGCCGAGATTTACGTATCAATGGAAGACAATCAGAATCGAAATTAATTAATCAAGTGCCTTGGTAAATAAGATTGGATCGTAACCATAGCAACGCAAGACTTTCGAAACTACCCTATTTCAAAAACTGCGGTGACTATTTTTAAAATTCAATAATAATAATAATGAGGATGGATAGGATGTTTTGAAATAGTCAGACTAAAACCATCTCTCAGTAGCACTATGCACACGTCAGCAACACAGGGTTTTCTTGGATAATGAATTATATTTTTTTGCGGTCTGGAATTCATCAAATCGCTTGCACTGATTGGCTGGCGAGCGGTCCGGATCGCTGTTAAACGCTGTTTTATTGTGAGCAAAAAATAAATATATTATTTACCGCCTTGAGACCTCCCAGCCGGTAAATAACAAACATGTAGCGGATTGTAGTATCTTATGGTACAAGTAAATAAACGTTTTACCTTCCTCATCGTCGACGAAAACCCCGTCCTCCTTCAGTGTGGGTGTTACTACCACAGACAGCCCCTCTTCTTCTTCATCCACGCCCACTTCCTCCAAGCTAACCATCTCGGCCTCTAGCTCCACCTCCGTGCCCGGGCCAAGGCTTTCGAGGGACAGCACACTACGAGGTATGCTCAGTTCCCTGCAGTAGAGAGGTTTTGATGACGGAGACCCAGGGCTTTGAGGTCTGTCTGACCGGAAGGTCCATGTTCTGAATATGAATGTGTTATTTATGGGTTAGGGAGGTTTTCGAGTGTTTTGTTTACTAATTCCTATACTGTTTGCAGTTCCTTCTTTAGCGAACGTCCGTGAAAACGAGCGCGCGAAAAGCCAGAGGAGCGCCGAAGGAGCGACGATGACGTGAATTACGGGGCTTCTCGCGCGTTTGTATCTCGCTCGTGCCTTCGGTACTTCAAGCCATCGGCGCTCGTTTTCACGGACGTTCGCCATAGAAGGGACTTCAAGCAGTCTAACAAATTCTCGCTCGCGCTGACAGTAGAAGGAACGATATTTTTTTTAAGCATACACGAGGCTTTAGCCGAGTGCAGTACAATATTTTTCAAAGCAAGTAAAAATAAAATCAGCAATTAGTGGCTGGTTGTTCTTGGGTGCGATCAGCTGCAGATATACTCTTCTTTGACCAGGGATTAAAGCGGCGGCCTCATTCTACCCATGATGCATTGCTTTGTCTTTGTTTACATCAATTATTGCATCAGAATCTCTGACTTGACGGAAAGAAATAGACCTTTTCCGCTTGATCGGGGATCCTGTGGTTTGTTTCCTCAACTCGCACTCAAGCGAACGAAATCACGAGCAAGCTCTTTAATGTTCATGAGACCGAACAAAGAAACTGTTTCGCATGAGTGCCAGTTAGGGAAAAAAAACACAGGACCCCCACTCAAGCGGAAAAGATCTATTCTAGTATTACGAGTTTTTTTCGCGTTGTACGATAAAAAGCGCAAAACGGACAAAAATAAAGCATGGAATATGGCGGTGAAGCAGTGCGTTATGAGTGACTCGTCCCCTTAACGGGCGATGCTACAAGATCTGCTGTGGAGAGAAGTCCATGAGTAGGAGCTTTCATCTCTCATACTAGGCTATCGAGGCAGCATTTTGACTGACCTGGCTATTGTTAGAAACAGTTTTCTATTGTTTTCCAAAGTCTAATTCCCTTGAAGGGCACAAAAATCTTCATTATGGTCGGATATTGTCGATTCTTTTTCTCTTTTAATGTTTAGAGTGGGTTATTTTAAGCAGAGCTCTTGCCTTGCCACAACTGACCTACGTTGAACAATAGAAAACTGTTTCTAAAAATAGCTTGGTCAGTCAAAACGCTGCCTCAAGAATGTATCTCAGATGGAAGCTCCAACTCATCGGCTCCTGGCTATGGTACTTCTACCGAGGCGCTCACCTGAACCTCCTCGGTTCCGCCAGATGTGTCTCACTCTTAGCGCGCATCTTCCCCTTGATGTTAGAAGCGGAGGGGTCAGCATCGGGAGGGAGCCCTTCCGCTGCGGCCTGGAGGTGGTGACAGCTCATCACTTTACGGGCGGCAGCTGGAGAATCGGTGGCGGCAGCCGATATTCCTGAGGTAGTAGATCCCGATCTGACGGCGGCGACGGCTTGTAGAGCGGGTGGAACTAGAGCGAATATTGAGTAGTATAGTAGGGACCGAATCGCCCATTTTTTGTTTGTTTGTTTGTTTATCGCGGGATACTTCTTTTCGGCGGGTGTGAACTGACTTCACAAAGAGGATTACCCTTTAGTTTTTGAAAAAAATAAATGGATCATGAAGCGGAAATCTTTTGTTCTCGGAAACAATAGAATGAGTAGGTGGACCAGCATGAGTAGGTCAACATAAACATCATTGTAGGTAGATTTCGTAGTGCTTATGCCGTTATGTCGCTAAAGCTTAACGACAAGACAAGGGCACTAAAGACAAAGGCGCTAAAGACAAGACAAGGGCATACGTCGAATCTCACTCGCATCGAATCTATTTCATAATTGCTTAGAGGGAGATTCCACTTCATTTAATTTCGCAGCAAATGTCAAATTCATTGTACAATACACGCTTCATTTGATCCCGGGAATAAATTACAAGCACGCTGTCCCTGCATATTTCGTTCACAAGTGCGCACGAGGAACGCGCGTGGCAGTTTTTCTTCTCTAAAATAACGCATTTCCCCGTGCATGCGGCGTGTCCAGTTGAGCGTGCATTTTGAATAATTTGGCCCGACAACCAAACCAAAACAACGTGATAGTGAAATTATATTTCATTAGATCGGGGTGCTCTTTCTTTAGAGCATCTTTCGCAAGATCCAACTTTCTTCCCTGCTTTCAGTTCCATCCGTTTGTGTTCTCATCATTTTGGAATACGCCGCATTTATTTGCAAACCTGTATTTCGCAAGTCAAACATAAATATTTAGTGAGCTCGAAACAGGAACAAGTTCATAGAGATCCTTCTTTTGTAGGGATTTGCGACACTATCTTTATTTGCGCCATTTTATCTTTTTGGCAACATAGAACGCATGCTCTGTAAGAGGGGGAATCATGGTTTTGTACATGGGAGAGAGCTATTTTCGCGACGTTTGCGCAATATCTCAAATTTGAAACAATTATTTTCTAATTTGCATGATTTATGAATTGAATTCGATGCTAGTATAACGCGGCGTTTGCCGCTTGGACGCACCACAGTCGCATTTAACCGTGTTGGCCACTCGAAGTCAACTCGGAGTCGAACCAATTAATTAGAGTCGAACTAATTTGCAGCAAACGTCGCATTATATATGTACCTATTTCAGGATAAATAGCTTCAACTGAATTAAAATAAGAGTAAAATTCGACGTATGACCTAGGCCAAAGTGTGAACCAGGCTTCACTGAACTGTACGGACAGACAGACCGCCTTACCTTTCTCTTGCCCGTTGTTGTCAGTGTCATATGTATTCAAGAACTCCGCAAACGCCCCTTGGTTCGCCAATAACTCCGAGTAGGTACCGACCTGGAAGGACATTATTAAAGTGGCTCTTAAATATTGCTGTATTAGCTTATTCTCCAACAAAACTATAAGTCACGCCACGTAGGCCATCTTAAGCAGCCACCTCTTAAAAGCATTTTTTAAGGCTTGGTTTTCCTTCCATTCACAGACGAGTGCAAACTCGCCTATTAAAAAGTTCACCTGAAAGTCCACGTTAAACTAGTTTCTCAAAATTGCGTGCTCTGTGTTTGAAGGTCAACCGTGCCACGGTGAAAACATTTAAAAATTTCATTTGCACGAGCGTCTCCTCCGCAGCTGCTATCAGTTACCTCCAACTGGATGATTGCGAGAGAGGCTATCCTCCAAAAACGACAAGGCAGCCATTTAACTGAGTAGAGACGAGCCTTACCTCAGAGATTTTTCCTGATTGTAGTACAACAATCTGGTCAACTTGTCTTAGAAACTGAACGCCATGTGTAACCATTATCCGCGTCTATTCAACGAGAAATTCAACACAATGGGTCATTACTTTCTACCACAAACGAGGGTTTAGGAACTCATTCTTGAGCGCTCCCGTACCTAGAAATTATGCTGACCAACCACAGACCCTCTACGGGAATTTTCATCCTAAAAGCAGACCCCATCCTCTACAATTTCTAGCCTAAAGGCCCATTCACACGGCGCGATTTTCAGCCGCGATTTCTGTGGCAATCCAATGGTGTGAACGGTCGGTGATCTTATGGCGATTTCAATTACGACGACGCCGCGACGTCGCAGGCGTACTGAATATGTTCAAATTCCACTGCGATGTGGGTGCAATTTGTTCAAGTCGCCAACAAACGGACAAATATCGCGGAGCCAAATCGTCTGCCGTTCACACCGCGCGATATGAGGTCGACGATGACCGCAAAAAAATCGCAACTCAAATACCAACTGAAATCACGCCGTGTGAACGGGCCTGAAAAGACCCCGTCTCCTGGAATTTCCAGTTTTGAGGGTGAAATCAAGGAAATGAATGTGTTTTCTGCAAGGGTTCCTCATGTGCGGTCTGTATGGTCAATACCAGCATCCTTAATAGGATACTATCTTGATTTAGCACTTGTATACCGCAAATTAACATACTGTATATGATCAAAAACGGTTTACAGTTGTGAAATGTCTAAATTCTAACGTGCGGACTGCAATTTCATACCGCAGTTTACAATCGTGGGATCTTTTAAGTTAAGTAACTTTTGTAGTAACTTTAACGTCCACGATATACAGGTAAGGTGTAGTGGAATGAGAGACGGGACCTCGGTTTATTGTCATCCGAAAGATGTGGAACACAGGAGAAATGACGAATCATTTCAATCCACAATGAACACCCAGGTATGAAACACAACTCAAGCAGAAGAGAAAAGTCCCTAACGCCGAAGCCGGTCTCGAGATTGGGTGACAGCGGTGAGAGGCGAGCGCTGTGCGAACCGTACACCCCAAGTGTAACAAGATAATTGTTCAACACTAAGAAGGGCTGCTTCAAGTTAACACCTGGCACGTACCTTTCCTTTAAGCATGCCATTCGGACCTATAACCTTGTCGAAGATGTGTTTTCCCACGTGCGAGTCCACTGCGCTCAGAGGATCGTCTAGAAGATACACATCAGCGTTAAAATAGACGGCGCGGGCGAGACTAACACGCTGTTTTTGACCACCACTTAGATTGATACCCTGCAAGAAATGAGAGTTGAAATTAGGGCAACATTTCCACAAGAATAACGTCTCGGTATAACGGCATCGCTGGTGTTCTTGGGCAAACCCGTTTCCTTTTATACCAATAAGGTCTGAGTTATCTACAGTGCAAATTTGGTGTGATATGGCCTATCCAACAACAAACGCAGGAAGAATTTATCAAAAAAATAAACAAAAAGGGCAATCGTTTTCTGACGAAGCCGACAATCTACCGTTTTTGTTGATTTGCAGAACGTTCCTGGTCCTCAAGCTTACAAAACGTTAAAGTCCTAGCTTTTGTCATTTCAGAGTGTTTTTTTGTGTGTGACCCAATGTATACCAATATATTAAATTCATGATGTAGCAACCACGATTTCGCCTCGTGAGAGGAAAGCAGATAGCGATTTAGCCATTTTGGCCTATTTTGAAAGGGAATTCCATAACATGGCGCCATTATAGGAGAAGCTGGATTTCAGAAAATTTGTGCTTGGCTTTGGAAGTGCTAGGTCTGTATCAATATTTCGCAATGAGTATTTTTCATCACAATCACTTACTCTTATGAGTTTTGCTTTCAGGTGAGTTGGTGCATGACCCTGCAATGCTTTATATATAATATTTACAACCTATTCCGAGCAATCTGAATGCGATGCCACTCAGAATTCTTAGCAGTTCTATTTACAAATGTAGCTGGCGTGGCTGTTGGCGATATTTACAACTGAAAAGATATTCAAAGCACACTGCCCTAACCAACCTTCTCTCCAATCTCTGTCATGTCCCCCGCGGGAGAATCTTGATATCCGGCATGAGTGCGCATGCGCGCAGCACTTCCTTGTACCTCCGTGAGTCCATCATCTTTCCAAACGTGATGTTGTCCTGCAGGGTGGCATTCTGAATCCATGCTAGCTGTGGTACGTAGGCCGTGGAGCCCTGGTTTGAGACAAAAGTGAGGCCAATCAGTGGTCTAGGATGTGCGTGTTTTCAGTAACTTTATAAGTAGATGGATCCATTGACTCTAATCCACATGTTTTGTGATACTTATGTCCCATAAACAGAAACCATGGTTGGCTTCATATGACAGTTTGGAGTACCACTGGTCCAGGCGTCCTCCCAAAAATATCTGGGAGTAGAACTGACAGCAAAGCTGGACTGGAGTACCCACTTAATTCTATCACCACTAAGACAAGTAGGTCACTAGGCCCTTGTCCTCAGATCGCCAACAAACAGACAAATATCGCAGAGCCAAATCGTCGGCCGTTCACACCGCAAGATCGCCGCAAAAAGGCACCTCAAATCGCAGCTACGATCGCGCCGTGTGAACGGGCCATTAGACGTTCTCCAATCCGTGCCAAGAAATATACCAAATCGACTTCAAGTTCATAGCCATTCGTGTGAGTTTCGTTTCTACAAACATATTTTAGACCGGCTAAATTAACAAGGATTGTATGAAAAATATTCGTTTCCAAGGAGCAATAATCTGGAATAGCATCAATGAATCACTCAAATCTCTTAACCTAAACAAATTTAAGTTTTCTATCAAATTCAATTTTCTAAATTCATATTAGTCTCTCCCATTTCGCTTTCTCTTTCATCACCGACGTAATGTGTTTTTTTGTCCGTTTTTATTACATTTATTGTTTTGTGTTTGTATTTGTGCCTCGTCTGACTTATTCATTTAATTGTACATATAGCCCTGCTGCCTAGCTCGATTAGCTTGTGAGTTATTTTCTAGGCAGCATCATATCCAGCGCATGTTTTTTTGTTTTTCATTCTGTATATAATGTTCAGTGTTGATATGTAAATAAAGAAATTTGTTGTTTGTTGTTGTTGTTGAATATTACTTCTTTGAAAACAAATCTTCAGAAGCAACTATGGACTTGAAATCCATATCCAATCCAATCCCTCTTTACACTTGTAGGAAAACTTTGGAAAGAGAAAAAATCCGGATTTATGAATTCTAGTGAGGATTCCAAGTTTGCCATTCGCTACGATTTTGAAATATTTCTGTCATCTTGCCTGATTACCCATGATGTAACTGCGCGCGAACTCGTCTTACCTTCACATAAACCACGCCGTCTAGTTTTTCAGTCTCTCCTAGCAGGGCAGAAAGCAAGGTGGATTTGCCGCACCCGACTTGGCCAACGACTGCGACGAGAGTCCCTGTCGGGATGTTAAGGTTGATACTGCGGAGAAGTGCAAGGGATGCAATTAGGGTGACTCGCTCGAAATTAAAAGTGCGCTCAAATAAGCCGCGCCAAGCGAAAAGGGACTGTATACGGTATTTTGTCAAATATCTGTTTTGAAGAGCGTTACGTTGCTTATCTATCTAGACACTAAGCATATTAGTTATCCTGTTTTCGCACGGCAAAGCAGAGATTTGGCATTCCAAATTTTTCAATTTTTAAGGTTTTCATGTGAATCCTGAACTTCTTTCGCGAAAGTACGAAATTCTGTATAAGAGCCTTTTTCAATTGGTAGGGCTCGAATGTCCGTCCAAAATTGAAAATTGGCCGGTCAAATCTTCGTCTGGCTGGACATTTTGCCCATCTCTTGTGTGTAGATGGCCAGTCAGAAACAAGGTTTGACCGAGCTCAAATCGATTTGGGTGGTCTCCATTAGCCGTGGCGCTCATCTATGACAAGTAAACGCTAAGTTAAGATCTCAAGCTGTTTTGCTTTCTGCCCAAATGATAGATGGGCACACATTGTATCGCCCTACAAGTAGTTCGTTCGGCCTTTTCGTCGTCATATAGCTTACTTTTCGATGATTGGTGGTTCTTCCTTTCCCCACGCGAACGCACCGTGTTGCATGTGAACTGCCATCGAACTGACTGGACAAAACAAAATATCGAGAAAAATTAGCTTGCAAAATATGTTTGTTGCTGTCCGTCTGTCCAAGGACGCAATAACCTGCTTGGTCTGTCCGTCAGTCCGTACGTCCATCTGCTGTATAGCGACAAAAATCAATTGCTGTTCTTATCACAACAAAACAAAAATGTGGCGGCTAAATTTATGCCGTGGCGACAAGTTTGGTAGAATTCATTGCAGATGGCGTGTTGACAAAAAGTGTTAATAGCAGTCCCCGAAATGTGGTCAACTAACACTGCTAGTTTCCAGACAGGCACCGCGAAAAAGAGCATGGGGAATACCATGATAAAGGGTGCTTACCGTGTGCTGGCATTGCCTGGGTGACATTCTCAGGGTCGAGCTCGTCCAAGTTAAGAAACTCCGTCAAACGGGAGAGAGACACTTGTGCCTGAAAGTCAAACCAAACAACGAAGAGCTTTGAAGTATAACATAGCAACGAAGTGACGTCCAAGATGCATGTCCCCTTCGGCATTCACACACGCTGCAATAGAGTCCACAATGTGACTCTTCTAAATTCAAGGTTTTCAGCGAAGACAGAATACTGGTTTAAACGAAAACGAGCGTACAAACGATTTTCTGACGCGCACTAGCCGGATTCTCATCCGCTACGGTAGAGTTCGTTGTCACTTCCTATCTTCGCGTCTGATCAACGTCACGCTTATCATGGCCTAGCATGGTTAGTCGGGTACCCTGCGCAGAGTAGCCTGATTCTCATCCGCTACGGTAGAGTTCGTTGTCACTTCCTATCTTCGCGTCTGATCAACGTCACGCTTATCATGGCCTAAGCAAGGTTAGCCGGGTACCCTGTGGAGTGTAGTCTGATTCTCATCCGCTACGGTAGAGTTCGTTGTCACTTCCTATCTTCGCGTCTGATCATCGTCACGGGGTCAAGTATTGTCAGATCAATTTGCCCAGGAATCTTATCTTTCATCTTTTCAAATCGCTGAAAATTTAGCCTTCCTTTAATCACACGACGTGGTGAAGATGTCATATCCATATTCTAACAGCCTACCGAGTGATTTCTTTCAACAAACACTAAAAACAATAGCAAAATGAATTGGCAAAAGTAGCTGGCAGGAGCACTCACAAACAGGCAAGTCTGAGAAGACCTCCCTCGACCATTTCCTGTTGGAGAGTGTTACCTGTTGCTACCCTAATGATTTCTTTCAGAAGACACTTAAAGCACAGGGAAAAATTCCCTCTAGCAAAATGAATCGGCAAAAGTAGCTGGCAGGAACACTCACAAACAAGCAAGTCCTAGAAGACCTCCCTCGATCTACAGAAAAATATTTAGAAAAAATTCTGAGTTCCCAGATGGGGCTGGAACTCGACCTTCCAGTCGTAGTCGGATGCTCTACCAATTGAGCTACAGAGAATTTTGTAGTGAGCAGGTCGTGGGAAAGTCAAATTATCCAGTTGGGTATACATGAAGAGATATAATTAACCACATACTGGACATCATTACTTGCAACCTGCAAGTTATAAAGTGGGCTAACTGCCCGTATTGTGAATATATGAGAAATATATGAGTTCCCAGATGGGACTTGAACCCTTGACTTTCCAGCTACTTGTCGGATGGCAGTTAGCCCACTTTATAACTTGCAGGTTGCAATACATTATGTCACAGTATGTGATAAATTATATCTTTTCGCCTCCCTCAACCCTTTCCCTCGTTAGTACTGGAGTGGGTTACCTGTATAAGACTGATAATGTTTCTAGGGAACACGGCAAGTGGAAACCGTAAGATGTTGAATAAAGAGATGGCGACAAATGCCTTGGTAGCAGTGAGCTGTTCCCCTACCATCACATACACGGCGAATGTTGCTAAGGAAACCTGGAAACCCAAAGAAGAAAAGAGAATAAATATTTCTGCACCGGGCAAGAAAGGGAGCATAGCTCGACCTTAACTTTTTGAAAACTTGTTCTAGGACTACTGGACTCTACTGGAAAAGTTACTACTCCAAGAGTGCCGTCAAACACGGAAGTACATAGGTAGCTGCTATCTTTAATATTTTTGGGTAGAGTAAGAAATAAAAGGCTATTATTATACGACTGTGACGTCATTTTACCATATAAAATGTGAATTTTGAGTGTAGATATGGAGCCGTATTACACGGCAAAAGCCGTAAGCAAACATCGTTTCTCAGATGAGATGGGCGAAACTATGCAATCGAATTTCATGATATATGTTTTATTCAGAGATTGTCTTATCCTTGCGAAAAAAATTCTCATAAATCATTTCACGCGTTTATCGTTTAGTTTGATAATTTTGTTTTGGGTCATGCTTTCCTGAGAAGTAGGCGCGAGACACCTTAATATACCTACCAAAAATGGCGCGCAAATGAAGGAGAACAACACGGATGCATGGAGGTACATGCTCCTTGTTAAATGGCCAACTTCTGCTTTCCGAATTGCCGTAATCTTGTCCATGAAGGCTTCCTCCCACGCAAACAGCTTTAGAACCTGACGTACACAACACGTAAGGTTAGGGAAAATAATCTCATTTCCATGACTTTTCTTTTTACATTTACTCTAAATCTAAGTTTCAAATTCTGCGGGGTTTTTTTTCAAGTGATGCTCGCCATAAAATCCTTGAAAATTAGCTATTCGATGGTAATATTACTTGAGCAACATTGAGCCAAGCTGCTTTAAAAATTGGCCAGTAAGGCCAGGATGTCCTAGTAAGCCAGAAAATAAATCGTTAAGCCCGTTTTACCTTAATACCACTTAGAACTTCACTTATAAGCTTGACTCGATCGTCTTTGCATTTCAGTTGCTTGACCTGAAAAGAGGAACAGCGAGCATTGAACTGAAATATTTTTCACTGATTCTCTCAGAGTGACAAGACATCAAACGTTACAATTACAAATACCGCATTTTCATAAAAACACAGATGCTCTCAGCTTTTGTAAACTTGAACCCTTTACCCCACTCAAATCAACGGAAGCACCGTAAATTGTTGCTAAATGGCTTCCCTGATAGTCATTCAGCAACATGCGAATCTTGAATAAAATAACTACGGCGTGTTTAGTTTTGTCACAAGCATTTTAGCCAGTAATCATTTCTTTGGTTTTATTCCTCATTTGCGTTTATGCTTGGATGCACAGTTCCTTTTTCGTTGAGCGTTTTCTTTCCCCCGAAATTTTGGCGACGAAAGCTTTGCCCGCGAGAATGACTGGTCTCAATTGGCAAAGTCCAAAGCCTTTGACAACTATTATCACAAAAACATAAATTATTTTATTGACAATCAGCACTGTCCTCGGATCCGCCCTTTCTTTAACTTTTTGTTAACTTCAGGAAATGTTTCCGCAGAAAAATATCTCGCGCCGTGGAAAATCTAAATAAGAGATAAATTTCTGCAGAAACAAACTTGGAGGGAAAAAGGAGAATGCCTATTGTCAGAAACTGCTATTGTCCCATGGGCTTTTTCCAAACTCAGTTCGAACCACTGTTGTCCCTCTGGGAATAAATAGTCTGCAGAAATTCCGTGTGTAATCAGGAGGAATAAACCAAATCGGCTTACGGTGTTTACATCTTGTTGCCACCCAATTCAGATGTGATGATTCCTTTGTGTGGTTACAATTGTCAAAGCATGTCAAACTTTTCTCACTCGGCCGAGGGTATCATTCTGCAAAACTAACAAAAGTTTCCACCCAGAGGAATCATCACATGATTTGAATTGGTTGGAAACAAGATGTAAACACCGTGGTCTATTAGGGCAAAACAGGGCAAACGTTTCTGAGTTTGTCAACATTAAAGAAAAATTAATTCCACCGTCACTTAACCGGCGAACTAAAACTTTGCCAGCTGACCCAAACACAAAGGCGCCGTCGAGCAGCCTTAACTTTTGGCCAAGTTTTATAGGAAAAATATAATACACTGGTGTCAATCAAATAAGACCCTAAACAGAAGAAAAAGCAAAATGGCGCGAAATACAAACTTTGGAGCAAAACATTTTCCTGAAATTGCTGGGAAATTCTGTGAAAATTGCTGAAATTTTGCTGTATAATAGAAACTAACCTGGAGTTTCCTTGTGATTCGAGTGATTACGAAATTAAGAGGTACGAGTAACAAGAGCACGGCTACCCCCGCAAGTATGGACGGCCCCATGAGGACATAGAGAAAGTATATAGCTACACAGATTTGTACGGGGGCAGACCACAGTTGGTGAATGGTGTTTACGAACTGGACGATACGCTGTGCATCAATTGCCATGAGATTAACCACTTCTCCCGTTGTGCATTGCTTTTTTGATGTGCTGCTTAGAGATAAAGCCTGAAAGAGAGAAAAAATGAGAACTTGAAAGAGTCCTAGTTTGCAAAACAGTAAGCATTTGAAACGTTTGAAGACCAAATACATCTAGCCAATAATGAACGAGAAAAAATACAAGTTGCTGCTGAATGGATTCTTTGCCAGCCAATCACAAGCCAAGTAAAAACACTATCACGCTGTCAACACGTGATCACTAAATATACAGCTCCGTTTAGTTCAAAATATGATTGGTCGACAGAAACAAGCGACCGATCAGAATGCAAAAAACAAAAAGGCAAATACACATAATTTTCGACACTCCTTTGAAAGCTGCTCCTATACAAACTTGCACATCTTTTTGCAGTTTGCTAGTGTACATTCAACCTCTTCATGCTTCAACAGTTTCGTCAGTTCACGTCAGTACAACTATATCTGCTGTAGATACACATGAAATCGCGTAGTCGCGGCGCGGCACAACTTTATCGCGGCACTTTTCACAGTCATACGAAAACTGCTCTATCTTGAGTATCTCTAGAATACCTTTGTATAAACTAAACCCATTAAGGAGGTGCCAATCCTCATGCCACTTAGAAAAGAGATGTGAATGGAGTGTTGATGGAATGTGAACTGTAAGATTGCTGCAAACACCATGCACAGCATGTAGACATAACCTTTCCAGTCCTCCTCATTCTGGTCTTCAACATAGTCAATCAGCATCCTAAATTACCAAAACAAACATCACATGTCAGATTTAGACCCCGTTCACACGTATCCGGATATTTTCGAAAACGGAGATTTTTTTCTCCGTTTCTAAAAAATCTGCGTCCACACATATCAAAAATACCCGGATCAAAACCGCCGTTTTTGAAACGCTCGCGACCAAACCAAATTTGGAAGTATTTACCTTATTTGGAAGTGATGGTAGATCCCCTTCTGATAAGAATTTCGGCGACATTTGCCCAGAAAAACACTGAATTTTGAGCGAGAACTTCCAGACACTTTAGGTACACGATCTTTCAAAGCATCTTCCATGTTAGATCTAGCTTAGCAATCAGGCTATATCTATTTTGAGACTCTAGAGGGAACCCGCGCGGCTCGCCTCAGTCCCCTTATAGGCATTTTGCAAAAACAAAGGCTTATTTTTGATATGACGGACCGTATTTAAATCGTATTAGCCCGTCCACACGTAGTCACACGTATACGCGACAAGACTTCACCAATCAGGCATGCGCGGGATGGGAGCGCATGCGCCCTTCGAAAAGCAAATGCACTGGACCTTAACTTTGACGTCATCGTATTTGAAAAACCTCCGTTTTCGACCGTCCATACGAATACGATAAATCTTCGTATTTAAAAATCTACAGCTTGGAGAGCGTCGCACTTGTAGGCAGGCTGGCAAAACTGCCTGCTCTCTTAAAGAAGTAAAGCGGAGAGATTCATTTTGAATGAATAATAAAACAATTGAAAGTTTGTATCATACTCAGCGGAATTCATTAGTTGCCCTAAATGAATCTCTTTTAGCTCATATACATGGGGCAAATGCCAAATAACTGTCTTTGTACACGGCACCAATAAACCTATGTCTATGGGCATGTGCTGGTGAGTACGTTAAAAACGAAATTTACCCTTTAAGGCTCGTTTACACTTTACGCAATTTTTGTCGCGCGAGTCGCGGAGACTTTTCTCGCACATACTCGTCAACTCAAAATCACTAATGTAAACAAGGTGCAACTCGGCGCGATCTGCCGCGATTTTTGTCGCGGAGATTTCAAACATGTTCAAAACGCTTTCAACTTGATGCGATGTGATGAAAAGAGAGCACAGAAATCGCACCGGATTTGCATCTCGTCTACACTAGAGAGTTGGAATTGCAACTCGCGCGAGAAAAACGCCGCGACAAATGCAACAACAGCCTGCTAGAAGGCGCTGGAGGCTGTTTTTTTTTTCGGCGAAACTCCGGAGTTCGTAGTCGCGAGCGCCCCTTGTTTTGTCACTCGCCCCATTGTCACTCGGCCAAAAAAATCCAAGATGGCGCTCGCTCGCCGAAAAAAAACAGCCTCAAACCACAGGCGATCCAAGCTCTAGTCATGTGGGGTACTGTGAAAGAAACATGCAACGTTGTCGCTGTAAAAATTATACGTAAATGTAAATATTGAAAAAAATTCATGTGACATCTCCTCGGAATGTTGTAGTTGTTTTCCCGCTGGGTGTTTTTCCCAATGGTTTTTTATCCCAGTGTTTTTTTTTTTATCGTCAGGCAGTGTACTTATTTATTTGTATTTTCTTAGATTGTAGAAATGAATATGGGAATCTACCTCCTACACCTGAGTTACATGTACCACATACTTCCTTGCTTTTACCTTAGAAGCTGAGGCTGCAGAAACATAAATATATCAGCACATAACTTGGTGAGGATACCGACAGTAAGGAAAGGTCCATATACTGTGACAAGCGGTCTGACGAGGGATGGGCGTGGCTGCGTGGTGCTGGTACTGACACTAAAGGACACTTCTTCCGATTCAAGCTTCAGGTGAGCTGTCTCAGACTCGGTCTGGACTTTATGTTTCTTTGATCTATAAAAAATGTTGGAAAATGTTAAAAGGTTGATAGATGTCAAAGGCAGTTGTGGCGATTGTTCTTGTGAGAGTTGTAATTCCAACTTTTTCATGTAAACAAGCTACAAGCTTGATGCGATTTCTGTGCACTAGTTTGTTCAAAATTGCATCAAGTTGCAAGTTTCAATGCAAACATTGCACTGCAATAGGGCAGTTGCAGCTTGCATGCTACAAAAAAACGCAAGTGTAAGCTGCCCTTAAGCAGGCTTGCCAACTGATGGATGTTACCTGCTACCTTCTCCAATCTGGTGGATTTAGGGCGATGGATCCCTCATCCAGGGCTTCTGATATTTCACGCGGTCGCGGACCCGCGAAATTTGGGTAAATCCGCGAAATATACTAAACCACGCGAAATCCCGCGAAATCCGTAAGAATTTGCTATAAATCTTAAAGAATGATAATGACACGGCATATTTGTTCGTTTCGGCTTTTCGAGTTATCTACTTGCCTTAAAAACAAGGTAAACCTGCAAATTTAGCTCGCATTTTTCGTACAACAACATTCAAAACAACCAGGCCTTCTAAATTTCGCGAAAACTGGACACTAGCCAAATGTAAGAAGCGTTGCTATTGGTGCATTTCTCAGTGCATTGTTGTTGGAATAGCAAATGATGACCTTTTGATGAAACCATTCCTAAAAGGAACACGCAATAGTATTATTGTCTCAACCCATGATCGCAATATTAAGCGACCTAGTGTTAATTTTTTTTTTTTGCATTAAAACGCTAATTAAATTTAAAATCTATCACGCGACCATTTTCTCCGAATTGGTTGTAAAATTCACACACGATCAGCTATTTTTTCACACAAATTCGACCCGCGGAAATCTGCCGCTTTTCCCCACGAATTTGAACCTAAAAAATCCCGTAAAATCGCTCCATTTTCCCGCAAAATCGGCCGTTTTCCGCGAATTTTCCCGCGAAATTGGCTGTTTTTTTTCCCGCGAATTTGAACCTAAAAATTCCGCGACCTGCCAGAAGCCCTGCTCAATTATCCTCCCCTTCCCGAGAATTTCACAATCTCATTCTAGAACTAATCCTGCTGCTAGTAAAAAGGTGCTAAATCCACTATCCAATGACAGGATGCCCTGAAGCTCCGCCTTGGTCTGGCGTTTTTGAGTGATAGAAGTGAATTCTAGCAAGTGTCCCCAGGGTGAGGTTTCAGCAAGAAACAGAACAAAACTAGAATCACTGAGGAAAAACGAACTACCATTGAAATAACCTAAAATATATAGATTTAGGCACTGCCTAAAAGCGGAGCTCCCAGTCAGTTTTATGTCATCTAAAGCCCAAGTATGAGTGTCTTAGCATGTTCCCTTGGGGATAAATTTTTTTTCTTTGTATACCACAGGGATCCCATGTGTACACGGAAGGACGGACGGCGTACGCTATAGGTTTTTATACAGAAAAAAGAAAATATTATATATCTTCAAACATGGATTGCAAAGATGGAAACTTCACCCCAGGATCAAGCTAAGAAGGAGGTAACAGGTAAAAGTAACTTCTTCAAACTTTACTTTTTTAATCTTGCTTGTTCTTTTTTTCCACTCCTGTTGAAACTTTGGGACAAGCCTAGAGGACCTTTCGGTTTCACTTAACTGCCATAAGTCCCTCTCTTCAAGTGGCCTTTTGTAACCTGTAATGATTAGTCTGTGGAAAGAGTGACAAAGCTTAATCTGATAGTAGGGCCTTTTTAGTTTAATTCTGTGATGTATTATTATTCTTTGCACTGAAAAATTTAGTTACCTTTCAAGAAGGTTTGGATAACATACCAAGACAATTTTTAAAAGGGGTGGGGGAGTCACATCTCAACCCCTTCCATGGGGGTTATGGATGTTTTCTTTTTACCTTTATTTATTTGGAATGATATACTATAAATGTACTAATGTTGTTCAAGGTACCAAATAAAGCATAATGTATGATGTATGACGTACAGATATATGTATTATTAAGTATCACCCAACTATTGCCAATGCTGCATTCCGATTGGCTACGCTACTACGGGACTTTTATCAATAGACCTCTAGTAGCAAAAGCGCCGATTTTGACATTAAAAGGTCGCTCTCGTTTTGTTGAGGTTTCTGGTGATTTTTTAACACAATTTTTCACTTTTTTGTCCAACTAGTTTGGTGATACTAAAACAATAAGACCTCTCACCCTCAAGGGCCACGGCCAATAGGCCGGTAGCCCTTTCGGGCTCAAGGTCTAATTGTTAAATAGTAAAATCACATTAGTGGTCTATTGTCAATGCTGCATTCTGATTGGTTGAGCTACTAGTAGGCTATAAGTTATGGCCTACTAGTAGCGGAAAGTGTCAGATTTGAAAGTCAGAAAATGCTTTGGCTATACAAATAATTGACCTACTAGTGTGATTTGACTAAAACAATTATTCCTCTCGCCCTCATGGCCTCTGAGTCAATAGCCCATTCAGCCATCGGCCTCGTGGGCTATTGACTCAGAGCCCATTCAGGCTCGAGGAATAATTGTTAAATATGCATGCATGGATAGGTGAATGTTTTCTGGAATCACACAAACAATTATTCTTACCCATTTATCCACCAAAATAATAATTTAGATAGTAAATTAGCACTTTCCCTGGGACATCTTTTCTGAAAATAAAAGTACATTATTTACATACTTTTTACTGCATCTTAAATGTATGAAGCATCAAAACAGGCTGTACAGGCCTGGTGCCTCTCCAACATACATTTTATTGCAAATTAAAATGATCAATTTAGCACAATTGTGCTAAATTATCCATACCCCCCAACGGAAGGGTGTTGAAAAGTGACCCCCCCCCCCCCACACACCCATCTGGAATTTCGGAAGAAGGGGGGTATGGATAATTTCTGGAAACACACATTTTATCTTGGTCAGTATTCAAGTAATCTTGTCATGAATTGATGAATTATGTGGACTATGCGGGAAAAGGCAAATTACGCATTTCCACATAGGTGCATAATTCCAGAAACCCTGTCTATATCATCTCCACAACCACTGCTATTAAAATGTAACCTAGTGATAAGGTCCCATGTGGAACCCTGTGGTATCCCAACCTTGATAACAAGACACTTTTGTATACTTACCTTTCCTATCAAGCTTCTCTCCTGTGGAGCATCAGGAAAAAATCTTAAATCAACATCTGTGTTGACGGCAGACTGAGGTATGGATCCACCAGCCATAAATTCTTGGAACCTACAAGATTATTACATGTATGCATCGACAGTAAACATTAATATTAGACAATAAAAATTTCTTCATGACCACCCTAAAATCACCCCCCCCCCCCCCCCCCCCTGGAATTGCACAATAATACCCACACTTACAGGAAGTAAAGTTAATTTCTTCATGAGCACCCTGGAATTTGTTTACCCACCCTGGCCTTGCTGGAAGGCTGCTCTATCATCACCCACAGTGGTAGAACCTAGGATTTTATAAAGGGGGTTCCAAATCTCCAAAATTAAAAAAAGGGGGGTTCAATTTGTTTCATTTTTCTGCCATGTTGTTTTTATTTTTTTGTCACTGCATAGTTTTCCTCACTGGGCTCTGAAAAAGATGGGGGTAAAACTGTACACCTTGACCTCAAATTAATTTGTCATCCACTCCAAGTACTGTTATGGATTAATATGATTGTTACAGACAAAATGATCTTTATCTCTTATGAAGCCCAGAATTCAAACATAGAATTAAAGTTTTGGATGTCTTCACAATAGTGTTTCACAATAGACACTCCGCAAAACCGTCAACATAATGACAACTGTTTGTTCCTTGTCTTTAATTCTAAGTTACGTTAGATATAATGTTGGGTATAATGTTATGCTTTTTACACAGGGTTCCCACATTTTCAGGCTTTCAAAATTCCAGGACTTTCAAGGACGTTTGAAAACATTTAATGACCTTTCATAATGAAAAATGTGGAATATCATGCATCATGAGTATTCAAAGATAGCACATTGATAGTTTTTATTCAGATTCCTTTATTTTTATTTTACAATACACACACACTCAACATTTTTTTCTTCAGGATTTTTTCTTCTTTTGTAAAAATTTCATGGGTTTCCAGGCCTAGAAGAAGGGAATTACTAAAATTCATTACTTTCCAGGTTTTCAAGGACCCGTGAGAACCCTGTTACATATTATGTTAGTTTTTGAGCCATGCCCATTAAAGTTAAAAAGATCAGAAAAATTTCCCACAATATATATGTTCCTAATTAATAGTACCCAAAGACATTTCCCCCTTGCATGCATTTTGCCTGATTCAGCTGTTTGGGATAACACATGACCCCTGTGTTCAACACGTATGGACTTGGCTTTTGGGACTTGGGGCATTTTGCATTGTCAATCACACCAGCTAAGAAAACCTAATGCAGTTGTCTGACTTCCATTTTAATGAAAACAAGACAAAGGAAAGAAGCCAGGCCTGTGCCCTAGGTAAAACAGGGCAATAATCTAATCTGACCCACATGGTTAGACAAACTATACAAAAAACAAAAACCTCAAAACCAACTCACAGGAACTAAGGAGCATGACTTTAGCTTGAGAGCTAAAAAATACAAATTTACCCACTAGAAATCTTCTGGACTGCTTGTGTATTGCATAACAGGAATAAAAGTGAGCTGCTTCCACAAGTTGCTGTTCTACATTGTGTAATTCCAGAAAAAAAATCATACCCCACCATGGAGGGAATTGGACATTCCAGAAGGGTGGGGTTGGGAGGGGGGGGGGGGGGGGGGGGGGGGGGGTCAATGGGCCAGCCTGATTTTCCAGGGGGTAAAGATGCTATTTTCCACACAAATACTATATAATTCCTTTGGAAATTCCAGAGGAATGGGGATGGGGGGCGGGAGGGGGTTGATGAATTGGGAAAATTCCCTCCCTGGTAGGCGTATGAATTTTCTGGAAAGGTATGAATTTTCTGGAATTACATATATTCTTCAACAAATTCAACCTTTTCTACCTATGAGAACCCCAGCTCCCCTGGCTCTTACGTCCCTGCCAAGGTATGTATTATCAAAAACAGCTGTAAAACAGACCCCAAACACTTACTCTTTAGGTGAAAGGTCTCTTCTAAGTGGAATAAAGTACGCACTTGGAATGTATCCCTCATCTTGGTCCTGAACTCCTTTCACAAAAAGCCACCAACTCATGACTTCAGTACCTACAACTTTGAGAATCTGTCCACGGGTGAATGGCAGCTGGAAGGCCACACCCGGTGCAGCATTTATAGCTTCCTCTATTGAAGGTCCACTCCCATTAATAGGTTCATAGTCCAGATGGCAATAATCTTTAACATGTCTTCCTCAAGTTCAGACATCATTTTGGTAGTAGCAAGTGTAGGAACAGAAAACCTGAAATAGAAATCACTAGATGTAAGCATCAAGCTAATACATGTAGCTAGCCTTTCCAAACAAGAGTTTTACCACTTACATTGAGGGCTTTCTTTATAGTTTACTTATAGCTTATAGATGAGTGGCGAATGGTTATTTGAAAAATCAAGAATCCCACAAAATTGTGGGATTGTATCTTGTTTTCGCATCTTGTCTCGCATCTTGATTTCTGACAACTTACAGAGAATGTACTAGCAGCAATTTTGTTTGTCTCAATCTCAAATATTAATTATTCAGTCTTAGATCTTGGTGTCTTGAAAATTTTTACATTTACTACAGATCTCACCAACGCCTTGAAAATTCACCCCACTACCACACCCACAAATGTGTTTTGTCTAGATTGTGTAACGTTTCTGCCTGCTGATGTTTTAGGCGGACATTTACCATGAATGAAAAACCATAAACAAGACATTATTAATTTAGGCAACAATCTTAGTAATTAATTGCCAGAAAAATACTCGGAAAAATTCTGAGTTCCCAGATGGGACTTGCACCCACAACCTTCAGTTACTAGTTACTAGTAATTTCTACATAAAGTATACTTCTTGAGGGATGTTTGTTTGCATTTCTAGCTAATTTAACTCGTTGATGTTTGTGGATGTGGTAGCAACATGAATGTCAAACGCAACGCGACAGTTCAGTGAGGTCTGTAGTACCATTTGCTACCACTTCCTCTTAGGGTGTTATATGTACATTATATGTATGCAGCATCTGTAGGCTAGCCTAATAAGTTGCTGCAATCGACCATTTCATTAGCACGTTAGCTTTCACACTTGGTTAATTCCTTATCTCCTCTCTGTGATTGAGTAGTTTTTACGTGGATAAGAAAAAAGTATCATGAAAGTGGTAGGGCTATAAATGCAGAAATGTATGAACATTTCTGGAAGACTCAATAGGGCCGTAGCCCAACCAGGCCCTCGTGTTTGGGACCCTAATTAGGTTTGTGCAAATGAAGGCTGCACAGCCTCCATCTTGTTTTTTTCTAAGTCACCAATGAGTGCTGATCATGAGTCTACTGGGACAAAACATTTTTGAATGGGAAATGGCAAAAACAATTTCAATCCAGTATTTACTGAAGAGAGGTTTTGTGCTGTTACCACTGTATGCATTGCTAAGCGACTTCAAAATTCACTGCTGCGATGGGCGATTGGCGATTTTTAGCCGTCAATCAAAACCAAACGTTGGATTCGGCTACTTCATGGTTGACATTGATTGCAAAATCAACTTAAATTATTGTAAGCTATCCTTTGGCTTTCTGGCCTAGATTATTAACTTTCTGGCTCAAGAAAATTGACATTACAATTCCTTTGCTGAGAATCGCCAACCACAACAGTGAATTTTGAGATGCATAAGATGGTAATGCGTGTAAACAACGCACACCCCCTCCGTGACAATGGTATATAACGGAGATGACCCTCTGCAAAATAATATCCTTTCACTTGATCATGAACTAACCAGAAGCAGCCACTTGGATTATTTCGTCTTCACGATTTCCGCAACTTCCGTGACAAGCTTTTCATCCGCCGAAGGCGAAGTTTTCATTCGGGTTTCATAGAAACTGACACTGATTTCCGCTGTGGTTAGTTTAAATCACCAAGGGAGAAAATAATGAATAGCTATATACATCCTAACGTTATTCAACGGCGATTCCTTTCAATATTAGCAGAACAGGAAATAGAGCCAGAAGATATCATCATATTCTCAAATGCAATACTGGTCTACTTAAGAACTTACCGGAACAAATCAAATCGACGAAACTTCGGACTCGGTGGACTTCACAAGGCTTCTTTCAAATTTGCATACCCGTCAAAACATGATGTCCTCTCAACAAAATCCAACTATAACCTTTCCAGCATAGCAGAAAAATATCTAGAATTATTCTGCAAAAGTGAAAATCCTTACGTCGCATTAAAAGATGCTTTTAGAGACGTTTATCGTGCGTATCTGATTTGTTGCTCCCCGCCAGCCGCCATTTTGTCCGCGCCCGCAATGCATGACGGGATGTCGGCGCGTGCCTATCGCTGATGATGTAAGTTTTCAGGGAGCATTTTGAGCTTTTATCCAATGCCAATATCCGCGGGGTGAAGTTTAAAAAGATATCTGTCGGTCCACATTGTGTTTTGCATTTACCGAATTAGCAGCTGAAAGACATATGTGTGTCAGAACCTCTCAGATTTGGATTACGAGATGAAAGTCACCCGCGCGTGTTCAATCACTATCTGGGTATGGACTCTATTATATGTAGATTATGGGCTTGGGGTACGTGGTCCCTGTTTGTGGTACGTGGATGCGCACACTTATAACCGAGTAACAAAGAACATGTGGGTAGATGAGCAGTTTTTATAGTCACAGGTGACCCAAGCTCGGTATTTGTATCGCAACTTCGTGGTTTTTTGTTAGTATTTTTGCAAATTTCCGGACCTAAAGTTCACCCCATTAAAGGCCCTGGATTTTACTGTAGTGCACTACAATAAAATCCAGGGCCTTTACACGAAAACCTACCCTGCTGTTAGTTCATGTTCATGTTGCCGTTATTGCACACACGGAGTTTTACGAAATTCGCTCAACTTCACCCTCAAATAAAACTCTTCTATGCGAGGGTGAAGTTGAGCTAATTTCTTGAAAGTTCGAGTACTAATTCTTTAGTCATTGCCAGAAATATTGGACATTTCGAGTCCGCGCTTGCCCAGCGGAAACCCGCATGATAATGAATGCAATCACACTCGTCGATTCTTCAATAGACAAATTAGTATTCAACTTGAGAAGGTAGACTTAAACTAAACATAGCAACACGGGTGGGAGCATTTGTTTTCCTTTATATTTCACTGTAAGGGAAAGAATGACGCCCTCTTATTAGTCAGACATTATGATCAAAGTTGACAATATCCCATGCAGTGTTTTATAAAAAACCGGCCTGATACGGGTATAGTGAAAGTATAGTAGTGAATTTTTCTTTCTTGAATCATTGTTTGAAATCAGAGTGCGTCATTACTATTGCGCAGATTTGGCTTGTCACCCGTTACGTGACTCAACCCGCTGAAAAGCCATTTAGCGGCGATAGCTATCGCGAGCGCCGAGCAGCAGTAGATTTACATCTTAGAAAATTAAAATACCGAAAACTCTACTCAGTAAAACGTAAAAAGCACTGAAGCCGACACTGGGTTTTTCAGTACTTGGCGAAAAAAAATTGTCAGGCGTGCCACTGTGAGTCTGAAATTCAGGCTTCCCTGCGAGTTGCTGCATTGGCATTCGGTGCATCACACCACAGGTCGCCCAAGCTCTTTGTTAGTGTTAGAATTTAGCCTTAGGCTGTTTTAGCACTCTGCACATGTCTCTGCATAGCTTGCATATTAGCTATTTTGAAGTCGAAATTTGTAAAAATGAAAATACAAGAATTGTTCAATATCATGTTGTACTTACTTGTTTATTAGCTCTTTGTGATCTTCTCTGGGAAGTCTTAGGCCATTTGGATCACTTTTTCGAGAGATATCATTCACAAACCTCCACCACCTAAGAGAAAGAGAAGGTAGGAAACATGGCCGCGACACTGATGTGGTCACTGCTTCGGCAAAAAAATTAAAGAAAAAATTAAAGAAAATGTGTCTTATGCTGTTCGTAGAAATGTGGTCTTTATATTTTTAATATTTCTCTAATACATTTTGAATTTTAAACATTACAGTATAATTATATTCATAGTAGTAATTTTTAAAGTAGAGTATTTATATAACTTACATTTTATAATTAAATTTAAATCAATAAATTCCCTGCTAGCAGAGGCCTCTTTTCTCTGCATTTCGCTGGCTGAGGTTCGCCAGCGAAATGCAGAGAAAAGAGGCCTCTGCTAGCAGGGAAATCAATAAAGTATACTTAGCTTTCATTTTTTCTATTTTTGTTTATTCCTTTTTGTTGTGTCCCCATATTAGTGTGGGATTTCTCCCACGCTAGACGGTTTTTTGACACTTGATAATAAAGTTATCTATCTATCTTCAACTCACATCAAACTCCGCGGGGGCCAGCACTATGTTCGATAATATCATACAAAATAGATCATAGATACAGCGGCGTAGCCAGGACTTTTTGAGGGGGGGGGGGGGGGGGGGATAGTGAAAACATGGCCCCTATCACGTACACAGTATAAGTCGCATTTTGATCTTGAATTAAGATCTTTTCTCGGTAACTCGAGAATAATGGATCTCGATGGTGTCTTTAAAAAGTAAATCATGCAGTTATTAATTGCTCGATGTTAATAAATTGTCGTAATTAAAGTCCTGATCGATATTCAGATATTGTTGCCTGTGATATTAAAGCGCCGGGGTTCTCGGATGGTTATAATGGTTAATATGGGGACTCCCCATATTTTCAGACGGGGGTGCTCGTCCTATCCCTTGCTTAGGGTATAAAATTGACAGACGTGCTATCTAAGGGTGTTTAAAATCAGCCCTATCCCTTAGGGGAGTCTCAGACCAATCCTTGCCCAGAAATATATTTGGTACTGACACCAGAACCGATATTTACAAGGAAACTTGGTTCAAAACCCTAAAAACCTAAGTCTTTTAGGGGTAAATTCGGCGGTCGCCACGCCAAATTTGCTCTCTTTTAGAGGTAAATTTTCTGTTTGCCACACCCATTTTGCTATCCCTTAGGGTCAAAATCAATTTTCCCGACGAGCACCCCCGTCTAAAATATTAGGGGAAATCCCCCCCCCCCCCCTCCCCCCGGGTTCCGTCCATCCAACCTTTTAGGACAAGGCCTTTTAGGTTTGGATAAGTGAAAATCTGGTTTTAAAGCCTAGCTAGTTTTTTTTTAGCCCCTAGATTTAATGTATAAATTTTTGAGTATAGTAGTTTAGGTGTATTATATAGTTGCCTGAGTTGTAAACCATGTTTAGTTTAAATATGACGATGATGATGACAGGCTCTACCCCCTCCCCCGGCCCCCGGGGGGAAGTTGGGGTTACTCCCATATTGACTAGGTGGTGTTCAAGTGGCGTACAAGTGTACATTTTCCAGGTCGTGTATGTGCTCATAAACAGGGTATTAAAATTAGCAACTTTTCAAAATTTCGAGCATCCCGCCATGAATGGTCAATGCCAACCCGTGCGTGACGCGGGCTACCTGTGTAGGTTTTTCCGGGATCCTGGGGGCCAAAAGTAAGCCAAAAGTCGGCCAACACGAACAACACGAACGTTTCTATCCAAAAATCCGCAAGTTTTGACGAACGTTTGGACATTTTAGGGTAAGAAATGAGCTAGGAAAACTTCTGGAATTCCATATTTGGTAAGTAGAAACAACGAGCGGGGTCGCGCCATAGGTCGCGCCTTTGTCATTAATAAAACAGGGTACGAACTGTCATGAACACTGGGTCACATTTTCCCTGCAGAGAGGCCTCTTTTCTCTGCTTTTCTCTGAGAGCGGAATGCAGAGAAAAGAGGCCTCTGCTAGCAGGGAAGGTCACATTTCGCAAGATCGAGCGAAACATCCCGACCCAACTTTGGGTCGAGTACCCAAAATAAATTTCTGAACTATGTACGTATCAGTCAATTCCAGCGGTGACCCCCCCCCCCCCCCCCCCCCCCGGGGTCATTTCTAAAATTAAAAGTAAAAATTCTCCGCCCCCAGGACTGAAAAGATGCAAATTACCCCAACGTAACGGGGAAGACAAAAAATGGACAAATGCTCCTCCCCCCGGACCAGAAAAAGACAAAGATTCGATCGACACTGTGTTACAAAGCTTCGCAACAAAATATTTCCGCTCAGAACTTCAACTTCATTTATTCTGTCCAAATATTTGTGCCTTTATAATTTGTTTTTTAACTGTACTTTAGTTTTCTCGTCTCTGAACAAGATAAAGGTAAACAAGTGAAACAAATCCGTCAGTCTCAAATCGTAATTGAAATTCTTCTTCTACTAAGGTATCGTATTACAACTTAGTAGACATACTTTCAAAAGTCTCTGCTAATGTCTCTCAGCCATTCGTGGTTGTAGCCATTTGGCTACAAATTCCATTCATTTCTCATCCCCGGCATTGCTCAATAGGGAGGCAGGGTGGCCGAGTGGTCAGAGTGCTGTGCTTGTGACTCAATGACCCGAGTTTGAGACCCGCTTTGGCTCCTCAACCATTCTTTGTACATAGCTGACTTGGTTTGTCTCCCGGCCAGTTGGGATTCTTAAATGTGTTGCATATGTGTGATACTGGAAGATACTAGCTGTAATTCTGTAATGTGTGGTTCCAGAAAATATCCATACCCCCTCCACGGAAGGGTGTTGAAAAGTGAGCCCCCCACCCCTCTGGAATTTCCAAGGAAAAATACAGTATTTGTATGGAAATGATCAGGTAAATTGACCCCCCCACCCCTCCAGAATTTCCATTGCCCTTCCGTAGGGGGGGAATGGATAATTTTTTGGAACCACACAATGGCTGTATATCAGCGGTTACAAGCTACTCTAAAATAAAGTAATTATTAGTTAAAACAAAGTAATTATTTTTTTTTTTTTCCAATCTCAAAACTAGAGTGTGCATAGGGGCCATGCTTGGCATTTTATTTTGTGTGACATTATTTTCTGTAACTGGGACAGCTATAACTGGTCAGGGAAGTGAACTGGTGTTGTAGTTCCGCAAAGCTCAACGCGCTAAAAGATTGTGAAAGAGAAACAAAATTCCCCACCCCCTCCCCTGGCGAAAAACAAATCCCGGGCCAGCAAAATTGTCAAAATTTCCCACCCCAGGGAACCCAATGGTGTGCAAATGTCCCATGGTCACCGCTGGAATTGACTGATACATAAATAAAACATAATCAACAAGCTGCAAGTCTTATTATTTCAAGGTACCTTTATTTATTAGCTCTGACCTGAAGTTTCTCCTCTCCAAGTATACATTCAATGATGACACTCTGAACTTTGAACATGTTCAAGATCAAACGTTATCACGTAAGCGCAGTGCAATCGCACACAATTTTATCGCTCGGTAATGTATTTAGTTGACTGGTTACTAGTGCATCTTTCGTTAATTGTCAATAGGACATTTGCACTAACTCGGTCACGTGACCCAAATCCCATACATTCTGAATAAAATCTTGAAAATTCCACTCACTGCCATTTGCTCCAGGTAGTGATTTTAAGCTGAAACTTGAGGTTCTGACTAATATCAATTGGTTCTTTGTATTTCTGGAATTCATTTTGACAAAACATCTTGTTAAGAAGTAGTTGGGGTCACGTGACCCAGTTAGTGCAAATCAGCCTATTGTTCACTACCCATACTTGGGATCATCATTTGTAGGGTCTGGTGGCTGGCGTTATGTCACCAAGTAGCTACTGAGTAGTCAACCCCTTGGATAGCGAACACCAGGGCCAAAATCTCTGGTATCGTTGTAAAGGGCTTATCGGGCCACCATACGGCGCTTCGGTCACACGTCTGGAGGTATGGACCTTGGGGTTTTCCCTGGGGGGAGGGGGAACTCCCATATTTTTTGCTCGGGAATGATCGTCGGAAATTTTTAGTTTCACCCCTAAAAGATACCAAACATGGCGTGGCTCAAATAACTTGTTACCCATAAAAGCCCTAAAAGTAGGCGCGAAGGAAACAGGTTAAAGATACCCATCATAAAATTTCCGTGTTTGACTAAAATGCTGACTTTAATGTTGTCTAATTTATCGTCTTCTCATCGATTTATCGTCTTCTCATCGAGGTTTTTAGAAGCACCATCACGAGAAAAACAATTTGGACACATTTCGGCCCTAAAAGATACCAATCTCCCTAAAATTTATTGAAGATCACGATAATCCCTAAAAGAGACCAAACCCCCGTTGATTATAACCCCTAAAAGATACGACGATCATCCCCGACCAAAAAATATGGGAGTCCTCCCCCCCCCCCCCCCCTCATCTAAAAAGTGATCTTTCCCGCCATATAACGACGCATCTTTGCAAGAAGAACCAAATGTCATAACAATCCCCAAGCCCTTGCTTGTGCCCATGCAGGCGCTATTTTCCATAGAAACGCGCTATTATTTTATTGCGCGCATTTGGTGTTCCTGGTTTTTGCTTTGTGCCTATGGTAAGAAGAACCTGTCCCATTTTATAAAGTCGAGGTTTAAAAGGTATTCCCACGTCACAAAGTAGAGACATTGAGCAGGTTAATTTTGTACATCCAAGTTTCAGGGGACTCGAAATCGTGCTTGTTTCTCATCTTAAAGGCAATTTTTCTAGCCTGCGTAGCAGCTCTAAAAGGGAAGGGGAGGGAGTCGGGGCGAGCGAAAACCGGAAATAGCGCGGACCGCAAGGGGTTCTGGGAAGAACCCAGAACCCCTTGCGGCCCGCGCTATTTCCGGTTTTTGCTCGCCCCGACGCCCTCCCCTTCCCTTTTAGAGCCGCTACGCAGGCTACAATTTTTCTTGCAACTCGCAACACAACGATGACGAATTATAAAACATTGCGAGTTGCCAAGGGATGTCACACACTCGCAATATTTTTTTGCAAATGCAATACGCCTGCGATAAAATTATAAAGTACGCGGCTTATCCATATTTTTTGATCAGGGACGATCGTCGGAAATTTTCTGTTTCATCCGTAAAAGGAACAAACAACGGCGTAGCTCAAATAACCCTAAAAGATACTCATCAAGAATTTCCGTCTTTTAAAACGTGCCTTGTGTTTTGTCGCTGTTTAGAGGCCTCAAAGATACCTTTCTGTCTTTAATCTTATTGCAGATCAAGATCACCCACAAAAAGAGACCAAACCACGCAATTTAACAGCTAAAACATATAATACGACGATCATCCCCGAACAAAACATATGGGAGTTCCACCCCCGGCAGCTGCATTTTCCAGTTTTTTCTGCTCCGTGGACCAGTGAAATTTTACTGTGCGACTACATCAACCGGGCCATCCCGTAAAAAGTTCCTCATTCAGTTCAGAGATATTTTACCTGTAATACGTCTCACGATGAGTCTAAAGTGTTTTGAAGTTATTTCTGCTCATAATTTTCACAATTTTTAGAGAACAGCGAATATTTCGATGTCTGAGATTTCAAGAAAGTCAGGTCATTTGTTCTATACTCTCTTTCTGTTGGCTAACTTTTTGCAAAATGGCCCGGTTGACCATATAGTCGCGCGGTAATAGTCAACGTGTCAGCCAGATGTCGAACGCTTCTTGTTTAAAAACGCGAGCAATTAGCGTGGAAAACATTTCTCAGTCCGATATATAGCCTTTTCAAGAAACATTGTCGGTGCCCAAGAGAAAAGAGAAAAGACCAAATAGAAGACCGAAAGGCGCTCTGGGCAAAGAAAGAATAACGATAAATAAAACTATAGCAGCCGGATAGAACGAAAAACTTTTGAAAACTCGTTTAGTGTCTTCACAGTTTAATTTAAGTTTTCTCGTCGTAGTTACAGTTACAGAAATAGAAATATAATTTCACACACAACATTGCTTTTGTTTATATTCTATCTCCTTACATTTCAGCGCATATATCCACTAAACAATATAGTGTAACGAACTGCAACTACAGGTTAGAATTCTCTACAGAATTTATTTTAACACGGAACAACAAACAACTGGTCTCCGCCATCACTGTTTTCAACACTCGACCCAGTCTCTCTCTGAACATTACACTGCCCCCCCTCAAGAGAGGGACACGTCCCGGGTCCCTGAATCGATAAAACTACAAGTCATAGTCTTTGGCCCAAAACGGGGCCTTTCTTGACCTAACAGTTCGGCGAGCTGACTTCTGATGAACTGGCGTCCCAGCCCTAGCATCATCAGGCTTCTTTCCCTTGGTTGTTTGGCTCACTGACGTTTTGGGTCCCTCACTAGCGCAACCATTACCTGCATCTGACATCGGAACGCTAGCTCCTTCTTTTGTAGCCTCGTCACACTTTAGCCACGCTGGCACATTCTCTCCTAGATAAGGGCGAAGGCGATCGTGATGCACTACTCGGGGTTTCGCGTGCGGGCCTTTCTGGATGCGGTACACAACGTCGCTTAACCGTTTTAAAACAACGTACGGCCCCTCCCATGGACGCTGTAAACATGGCGAGATCTTCTTCTTTCTCTTAGGATTATAAAACCAGACGGCGGCTCCTCTGTCATACGTACGCTGGTTCAACCGCTGGTTGTACTGCTTCTTCTGTCTCTCGCTCTCAATGTTAAGGTGTTTCCGTGCATACTCATGGACTCGATGAATCTTGTCGCGCAGATTAGATGCATAGTCATCTGCAGTCTCTGACACCTTGGTATCTTCTGGAGGGCTAAACAAAAGATCTATAGGAAGGCGGATTTCTCGACCAAACATCATCTCGTTGGGAGAGTAACCTGTGGTTTCGTGTACAGATGAGCGGTATGCCATCATGAGTATGGGTAAGAAGCGGTCCCAATCACGAAGATTCTCTGCCACAAACTTTGATAACATGTCCTTTAGTGTCCGATTGAAGCGTTCCACCATGCCGTCTGACTGCGGCCTCAATGGAGTGGTCCTGGTCTTATCCATTCCCAGGATCTTGCACATCTCCTGGAACAGAGCCGCCTCAAAGTTGCGACCTTGGTCGGAGTGTATTTCCAGGGGAACCCCTAGTCTTGGTATAAATTCTTCGGCCACCACTCTAGCCACCGTCTCTGCTTCCTGATTTGGGAGAGCGTACGCCTCCGTGTACTTCGTAAAATAATCGCCCACCACCAGAATGTACCTGTTGCCCTGGTCTGTCGCTGTAAGGGGTCCGGTGATGTCAACCGCGATCCTTTCTAGAGGAGAGCCAACATTGTAGGTCTTCATCCTGGCTCTAGGCTTCTTCGGTGGTCCACGCCTAGAGGAACATACATCGCAGCGCCGGCACCACCGTCGTATATCCTGGCTATGACCGTTCCAGTAAAATCTCTCCTTTACCCTAGCTACCGTCTTCTTAATTCCGAGATGACCAGCAGTTCTGCTGTCATGCAATTGTCGTAAGACCTCGTCTCTTAAAGCCCGCGGCAGGACCAGCTGTAAGGACACACCACTCCCATCCTCTGTCTCCCAGCGTCGATACAACACGCCATCTTCTAGCACCATTCGGTCCCATTGCGACCAGTATGCTTTGATGTCAGGGCTCTCCTTCGCTATCTCAGCCCATTCTGGCCGAAACACACTTGACTCCTTCCAAGCGATAATCTTGGACATCCCCTCCTCTGCTCTCTGCTCCTTCCGGATATCTTCCTTGGTCCATTGCTGTAGGTGCCAGGCGCCAAACTGCTCTTGCTTTTTCTGCTCTGCCGCTGCCTTATCTGTGACCTTCTCCTCCTGCGCCGTGACATTGCTACAGGACAGATTCCTTTCCTCTTCTCCTCCTCTCTCTTTGACCTCCTTCTCCTCCTCCTTCAAGCACTTCCTGCACTCTCCACAGGGTCTCCTTGACAGGCCATCTGCATTGCTATGCTGACTACCCTTACGATGTTCGATCTCAAACTCAAACATAGAGAGTTCCTGAAGCCATCGGGCCATTTGTCCATCGGGATTCTTAAACTCATGAGCCACTGCAAGGCCTGGTGATCAGTTCGAATCCTGAACTTCTTTCCGACCAGGTAATGGCGGAAATTCCGGACTGCCGCTATAACCGCAAGAAGTTCCCTTCTTGTAACACAATAATTCCGCTCCGTCTTCGATAGGGTGCGGCTATAAAAACTCACCACTCGCTCCTCTCCTGCCTGGTTTTGAGAAAGGACCGCCCCTATGCCGGTGTTACTGGCATCTGTATCCAGAATAAATTCCTGATCCACGTCCGGAAATGCTAGTATCGGAGATGCCATCAGGTGACTCTTAAGCAGATTGAAGGCCTCTTCACAAGCGCTGGTCCATGCAAAATCAGTCTCTTTCTCTTGCAGCCTGTACAAGGGCCTAGCCAAGTCCGCGAAACTCATGACATAGCGGCGATAGTAAGAGCAGAGGCCCATGAAGGATCGGAGATCTTTTGCATTCGTAGGCACGGGCCAGTTCTTGATCGCAGATATCTTCTCGGGGTCCGTCGATACCCCTTCCGTGCCGACCACGTGGCCAAGGTACTTGACGCTGCTCTTAAACAACTGGCACTTCTTTGGGTTCAGCCGAAGGTTAGCATCACGAAGCCTCTTGAACACCTCGCGTAGTCGCTCCAGCTCTTGATCAAATGTTTTGGCGTAGACGATTACGTCATCTAGGTAGATCAATAACGTCTCCCATGGTAACCCGTGAAGAACTCTTTCCATCAGGCGTTCGAAAGTGGCTGGGGCGTTACACAAGCCAAATGGCATGACTTTAAACTGGTACAGTCCTCCCGAACCCGTGCCGAAGGCGGTCTTTGGCCGATCCTCTTCACACACTTCAACTTGTCAATAGCCGCTCGAAAGATCCAGAGTTGAGAACCAGCGTGATCCCACCAAAGCATCCAGGGTGTCATCAATGCGTGGAAGTGGGTATGAATCCTTAAGTGTCACGCTGTTCAGCTGACGGAAATCCAAACAGAACCGCGTTGTCCCATCTGGTTTACGTACAAGCAATATCGGCGAGTTCCATGGACTAGAGGATGGTTCGATTACGTCTTTCTTGAGCATACTGTCGATCTCCTTCTGAGCTTCTTGTCTCTTGTGTAAGGGTAGGCGCCGAACTGGCTGTCTGATGGGAGACGCATTACCAGTATTGATCTTGTGTGGCACGATTCCTGTACGACCGATGTCCTGGGGGCCAGTGGAAAACACGTCGCTGTACTCAATCAGCAATGACTTAACAGCTTCTTGTTGTGTAGCATCAAGATATTCGGTGCTCCTAGCATAAACATCACCTACGTGGCATGGTAAAACACTTGGGTCATGTGACTCATTTCTTCCTTCTTGGGCGGTCACGAGGCCTACGCGCCCAAAACTGCATTTGTCGTCTTGTATGCTCTCCACTGGCTCACATACTGCCGCGATGGTTCGTTTGTACACCGTCTTTGCAGAGCTCGAGAGATTTATCATCCGCAATGGAACACTGCGCTGGTCGTTGTCTATCAGTGTCCGGGCTACCAGTAGGCCATGATACTCCTGAAAACGGGGTGTTTCCTCCAATATGCTAGCTCCTGTGGTACCTGACACATCCTCCAATTCCGCTGAGACGACAACTTCTGAGAGAGCTGGTATAACAACAGTCTAGGAAACCGCTACTCGCCTGCAGGCTAGCTCTCCTTTCAAAGTAAAACAAGCAGCCTTTCCTTTAGGGAATGTCAACACATAGTTGGTACCTTCGAAACGCAACTCACACCCTTGCGCTCTAAGGAAATCCATTCCCAATATGGCATCCACTTTGTCGATTTCCGCCACAAGAACCTGGTGTTGTGCTTTGGAAGGCCCGATTTCTAGCGAAAACTCCCCTCGTCCGATGAATGGCAGCTTGCTTCCATCTGCCAGTAACATGTTACGGTGTTCTGCCTGCAGGGGAATACTCTTGTTCGCTACCAATTCCTCGAAAACAGACGATTTTAGCATAGTGACACTCGCGCCAGTGTCGACCAGAAACCTAACTACTCTTCCCTCTATAACACCGTCCACGTAAAGCCCGTTTTCGGCTCCCTCGGACGTGCTCCCTCTTATTAAGATCGGGGGCATGGCTGCTACATCTCGAGCCGAACTCAGCCCCTCGAGCTCGGCTTGTTCCCGTTTCCCGACGGCCTGCTTTCTTCTGCTTGTCCTTGTGGGCAATCTCGCTGGAAATGGCTTTTATCTCCACAGATGTGACAGCCCGTATATCTGCCATATGGACGGGATGGCTTATCTTCTAAGATTTCTTTAGCAAGCCTTTTATCTCCTGAAGATCTGACTCGGCCGAGGATGTACGGGATGCTTCGCTGTCTTTCGAGTCGATGTCTGTGGTCATTACTGCTCGTGCAGACCGAGATAGTTGTTGCTGGCGGGTCGTTGCAGACTGGAACGCTGCTGATTCGACAGCGAATGTAAGGGCATCATTGAGGGTCCGCGGGCGGCTTTGGTGTACCCTCCATTGCATCTCGATGTCGCTGAGAGCATCCAGAAAGTGATCTCTTGCGAGGGTCTCGCGTAACTGTTGAGGCGCCTCTGGTATGCTTGTCGGGTCAGTCTGCGGACTGCCTGTGCTAGCTCTGGTAGTGTCTCACCCCTCTGTCGGTAACGACTCTTTAGTGCTGCACGAAATACTTCCTGTTGATTCTCTGTGCCGAATCTTGCGGCGAGGGCGTGTGTCAACTCCGCGTAATTCGTTCTAGAACGTCGCTCTAGATCCCCCAAAACTGCCTGTGCTGGGCCCGTGAGGCTGACTGCCAAGTAAGTGGCCTTCGTGGAGTCTGACCATTTATTTATCTCCGCCACAAGTTCAAACTGTGCTAAGTAATCTTCCCATGGCGTTGCTCCATTGAAAGTGGCAGGACGAACCTTGGGTTTTTCCTGCATTTGCTCATTGTTTGTGCTGTGGGCTCCCTGTGGACTGATTGTAAATGTGGCGCTGGTGTCTTTTTCTGCCGTTACGAGGCTGATTTTCTTGTTTTCCTGCAAATTTCCATGTTTTTGTGATTTTTCGTCATGGGCTTCCTGAGTGCTTGCTGAACGCGCGGGACTGGGTACCATGCCGGCAAGGGTCAAAGATGGCGCCGAAGCAGGCGCCGAAGCTGGTGCCTTGTTTGCACCGTCTTCGGTCGTACGGGCTTCTAAATCGACTTGAATATCATTATTTGGTTGATGTTTACTTGTAACGATGGATTTACTATCGATTTCATTCATACTCGAGAAGGAATGTGGACGAGACTCGACTTTCGAGAGCCTTGACTCCATGCTTTCAAAACGTGCCGTCAACTCTTGAAAGCGTTGCTCGGCCGTCTGGTTTTGCATTCCAACACTCAGAACTAAGCTTTTCAGCTCACTGATAGACTCAGATAACTGTTGGTACTCGCCTGGGGATCCTGGGACGTCCTCAATGACATGGTAGCGAATTGGAGTGGAGTGCTGGGCCGATGAAAGCATTTGGCTTGCTTCTGGCAAAACGGTGTCTTGTGAAAGATCGATGAGTGGCCCAAACTTGACCTCGCTATCTTCCTGGTTGGACATTTCGTTGGTCCCACCGCTGCCACCAGTTGTAACGAACTGCAACTACAGGTTAGAATTCTCTACAGAATTTATTTTAACACGGAACAACAAAACAACTGGTCTCCGCCATCACTGTTTTCAACACTCGACCCAGTCTCTCTCTGAACATTACAATAGTAATTAGGCTGGGCAATTAGACGTCTGAAACCGCGTGCAAATTGCTTTATTGCTGTACACAAAATACAGTTTCAGAGACAAATCATTCCTGCGCCGTACAGTGAAGACCTTCGTTGGCGAATGATATCGCTTCGTTTTTTCGGGGCTTTCTACACGAAAGAACTGTTGAAAGAACCGTAGCGAAATATTTTGAATCCTCTAAAGGCTCTCTAAGCACGTACCAACATAAATTTTGGTTGGAGAAATAATTAGAGCACGCATTTGGAAACGAGCTTTTTTTTCTCAAACACATTTTTGGTAGCGGGGAAAATCAAAATCTGCTTATCAAAAGTAAAACCAGGGAAATAAATTTTCTGAAATATATTCTGTTACGTCTGTGATATTTAAAAAGATAGATAATCACTGTTCGTGCCCACTTATTGCTCTAAACAAATCACCTCGCAGTCCCATGATCACTTTCGGTCTACTCTTTGGTCTTTTCTCTTTTCTCTTGGGCACCGACAACGTTTCTTTAAAAGGCTATATACTAGTAATAGTCATTACTAAAGCAATCCATCTCGTCCCTTTTTATTAGGAGGGTTATTTTTTTAGGAAAGAACATTTGAAGTTTTACAAGTCAAAAGATATGAAGCGTATCCTCTTAGAGTGGAATATTGAGTTCATATGTATTATTGCTTTCATTCTTGTGAGCACAGTGTTGAAGCACAAAGCTTCCACTTCCTGAATTTATTCAAAACAAAGCAATGATTCGTTCGTTAAATAGCTTTCAACAAAGTCTAGAACTTGAACTTAAAATCTATGTAGCCCTTTTCAGCTGTTGCAAAAAAGAAGAAGAATGCAATACTCTAAAATACAGTCTTTCTTAAAAAGCATAGCTTTCAGCTTCCACTTCCTGAATTTATTCAAAACAAAGCAATGATTCGTTCGTTAAATAGCTTTCAACAAAGTCTAGAACTTGAACTTAAAAGCTATGTAGCCCTTTTCAGCTGTTACGAAAAAGAAGAAGAATGCAATACTCTAAAATACAGTCTTTCTTAAAGAGCATATGACAAGAAATCAATTTTTGGTATTCTTGAGCATGCTTGAACATTATGATTAGAAGCCGCGAAAAGTTACATGTAGAGCATCGATTAGTTTCTGTTTTGCGCGACAAAAATAACCCTCCGAGTCGATCTTGTCAAGGTCTCTTTGCCTTGTGACGTCACTGAAATCGGACATTTGATACGCATCATCAAAGAGTTCAAGGGCGTCAAATTCGAATAGCAAACTCAAAACATTAAACTTTAAAACGTTTTTGTAGGGGCTATTCATTGATTTCGTGTCATATGGTCTTCAATAATGCTTGGCGAGAATAGAGATAGATTTCAGAATCCTTGTGACTCATATCCCAAACCCTATGCGTGCTTCGGGAAATCCTTTGCAAACTTTTGGGAATTCCTTTGCGAGCTGAGTCCCTACAAATCGATATTTTTCTGGCTACAGTACTTAATATTTTTCTCTCCCTCTTTACGGCGAGGGCTTTTAATGTGCAAATACGTGATTATGGGGGGTCAAAACAGCTGCTTAAAGAGACCAGGAAAAGGGAGGCCCCACGGAACTACGGTGTTCTTTAGATTTATTCTTTTTCCAAATGTTTGGAAAGCGATAGGAAATTTCCTTGAAATATTTATTGTTTTACTAAACTGTCCGAGCTAGATATTTTGCTAGGGATAACACGGTAACACTGATTATATTGTTAATTTCATTTTAGCTAAGCGTTTTGTATTTTTGTAAAAAGTGTTCAGGCCGATTTAGACTGTACGATTTTCGCCTACAACCATCGCATGCGACATGCTCGCATCAGCATACGACTCGAATCGCAAAGTCAAATCAGCCCTACAACTCCTCTACGACATGTCGCATGCGATGGTTGTAGGCGAAAATCGTACAATCTAAATTGGCCTTAAAGATATCCGGAGATATCCACTCTGCAAATCTTTACGTTTTAATTTTCTTTTTAGCATCTTGTGGAATTTTGATAACTTGCACTGGCTGGGAAAAAAATTATTCTTCTTTGCTCAGCTGGCAATTTTACAATTCTTCCTTGTCGATCCTTCTCCTGGCAAAAAATTAGAAATGAGGCGGATCCGGGGTTGGGTGGGTGAAGTTTGATTAGGGTGTTAGCCACACCCCTTTTTATCCTATTTCTGGTAACCTTTAGAATCGTCCGCATCCCTTGGTCTGAAATTTGCATAGTATATCCTTTGTACTAACCGAACCTGTTCTAACAAAAGGGGCTGCATCCAGGACATTATCTTTGCCAGGAGCCCATCTTTGCTCTATACATGCTTAGAAATGACTAGATAGTACTAAACGCATTTAAGGGGATCTGGTTAGTGCCTTTGTACATGTCAGGGGCGTAGCCAGCACTTATGAGAGGGGGTTCCAAAATTCAAAAAATAAAAAACTCCACATAGATCGGACGTGTTTTTTGCGTTCTCGCCACAGGAAACCCAGCCAAAAATATTGATCTCGGGGAAAAACTAGCGTTTGAAGAAATTGCTTTTTGCATTTTATTGGAGCTTTTATTTGTTGTCTATTAAATATTTACAATTTTAGTAGTAAGTCGGTCCAGAACAGAGGCGAGGGGGGGTTCCGCTGCGGTTCCGGAACCCCTGGAACCCCCCCCCCCCCCCCCCCTGGCTACGCCCCTGCATGGTTCATGATACATGGTTTTGAGGACCATGGAGCAATGTTTATTGAAATTGTTATTTTGCCCTACGATACATAGAGGGACTTGTGTTTTATCGAAACCTTGTTAAAACTAAATGGCAACGGTACACAAATCTGCTGTTTGTCTTTTATTCACATTCATTTCTGATTTATAATTGCATGACAACATTGTATAGTTCACTCCATCTGCAGCCTATTTTACTTAAACATTAATACTCTAATACTGAAAACTGAATTCTACAATCTAAAATATGTACAGAGAGTTCGTAAAGCCAACCGTTGATTTTTGTATATGAAATCTTAAAATGTGGATCGACCCAGTAATTTTGCACCCATACCAACCAATTTTGTGCCTCTCATATAAAAACAGTTGATTTCTATAGCGCAGCCAATATAACACACATACTACCCATAGACTGAAATACATGTCAGTACCAAAGTTGGGGAGATCGGAGTTAGTATCACGTGACAATCGGGACACGCCTATTTTTACTCTCATTCCAGTTTCAGGCTGTAACGACATTTTTTCGATAAATGCTCTACGGTACCTCGAGATTGACTGATTGCCTACGTGCGTACGTGTAACCGGAGTTTGACTAAATTCTACTAGCCCGATCTGAAGATATTTCAGGATTTATAAATTAGGGCTATAATTTATGTAAAATCTAGTGTTATGAATTAACATGGCATAGTTTGGTACTTCATGGTTATAAATTGAAAGTTTTTATAGCTAATTCTATTTGTGTATGTTTAAGGAAGGTCATGCTTTTTATTAGTATTAAATATTTCGTTGCGATTTCGAAAATGATACAAATGTAAGTATCAACATAATGGCCCCACGCATCAGCTTACTGCGAAATTTGGGCCTACTTTCGCGAAATTTGGACTGATTTAAAAAATCGTAGTTTTTTTCGCTTCATATTATTGGACGACTCCAATGGATCAATGTAAAGTTTGTGTCCAAAGTTTCATATTAATTGAAATCCTCTAAGGCTGTCAACTGGGAACGCAAAGATCGGTAAATACTGGATCGATTTCTGTAGTTTCTACTCTGGGATTTGCTATTGTTCCCCGTTCGGCACAAAATCAAGAGAATATTCTCTTGTATCGATATAAATTTGCAGTAATTTCTATCTGAAAACTGAAAATTCCGCCAGCGGCAAACATTGAGGATCAGAGTTGTCATTGTTTTAGCGGATTATTATGTATGTAACATTTGAAAAAGTCGGATAAGATGCGAGAGGATCAATTTTTCCATAACAGTAAAACTGATAGAATGCTATTCTGCACCTGAGCTACAATATTTCGTTACCATTTTAAAAATGTAAAATAATTGTTTACATCAAAACCGTATGTTTGCCTTGCTTTGCTATTTTCAGGTTCAGATTCCTTTTCAGAATTGTTCTTTTTTTACGCCGAAAGACTTAGTAGAGTTGTATTATTAAAATGCAATTAAATTTTCAGAACGTTCCTGAATGCGGTTCGAAAATGTTTGTACCTTATGGCATAAATGAAGGGATTCAAGGCTGAGTTAAGAAAAGCACAGGGCAAGGTTATTAGCCAAATCTGCTCCATCCGCTCCGCTTCGCAGACATCCCGTTCCGACTCTACAAAATGAAAAACCCCGATAACTAAGTTGGGAAGCCAACAAACTGCAAACACACTAACTATAATCGCAACAGTAATCGAACCTTTTTTGTTTACTAGAAAAGTTTTTCTCTGTGCACTTGCTGCTCTTGTGTTTCGTTCATTATCAATTTCTCCACTTTCTTTAGTTTCTTCATCAGTTCTATTAATTCTTGACCTTCATTTTTTTCAATTGGATTTATCGTAACAGCTTGATTCTGGAAATGGATCTGAGTTACATGTTTTTTAGCTTCGTTCAGGATCTGGTAGTACATGAATGCAATCGCCCCGAATGGAACAATAAATGCCACCACTACTATCGCCAGATAGAGTTTCGGTCTTGTGCGGTAGTCGGTTAGTGCAAAGCTACAAGCGGCTAAGGCAATCGACGAAGCCCAAACAACTCCAATTGCTGTAAAGCATTTTCGGCTTGTCATCAAAGTCACGTAGCAATAGGGCTTGGTTATAGCTACATAGCGATCATAGTTCACTGTTACAAGACTGAAGGACGAAGCCATCACTGTCTGCAAGATAAAAAAGTCCAGGAACATCTCAAAAGTGTCGTTTTCTAGAAGCAAAGGCCAGGTCAGAGTTCCTGAGGTATAAATTGGCACGGTCAAAGCCCCAACAGTGGTGTCTGCAACGGCCAAAGACCCGATGAAATACATGGAGACTTGTTGGAGATTTTGAGTCTTTAAGATGGCGACGAGAACTAGAATGTTTCCAAACGTAGCCATGATCCCGGCTAGAACTGCCAACGAGGTAATAAAATGCAGATTATAATGGCTGATGAGAAAGTCTTCGTCCCATCGACACCCGTGTTTTGCTGTCGCGTTCATTTTCATGAGCTGCTACGGTTCTTGGGCTCTTCGGTTTGAAGTGACGGTCTAACTGACTTTGGTGCGGAGAGTATTTTCTTTTAAACGGAAAGTTTTAGATCAAACCATCTGTTAATAACTGTTTTCCTTCCCATTAAACAATTAATAGGCGATTAATTTTGATAAAAAGTAGAAACAATTATTATGGCTACAAACCATTCGAATAATAGCTTGTTCAAGTTTGTACAGGAAACAAACGCGTGATACTCGTAATGCACAATGTACATATTCAAATATTAGCATAGTTTCATAATAAATAGTTTTGATATTATGCAACTTAACATATGTGAAGTATGCACTTATTGTTTTCCGTAGCCTTACCGGATCTCCAAGTGGGTTTTTTAAGAATCCCGCGCGCCCCCCAAAAAAATTATCCGAAAAAACAACAACAAATATCCGAAAAAAAAACAAACAATGGAGACAACAGTTATAGTCCAGTAAATGAATGAGAAAGGTTGGACAAAAATGGTAACAAAGGTTTCTCACCAGGAACATGTTTAGTAGTGTTCCGTTAGTACACAAGAAAAAGTCCACCCGAATCCACCGATGGCAACTTTCTTATTTTGAGTTTTGAAAATTCCTTATTGTAGCGCTGTTGTTACCGCCATTGTTATTCATGAGTTTGCCGGCACTTGAGCCTTCCAAACCAGAAGATATTCTATAGTGTGTATATCAAAAATACTTCCATATTCTCTGCCCCATGGGCCATGGTTTGAATCACAGACTTGATTTATAAATCGCTAGCCACGTCACAAATAAATATCTAGGTTTTTGGCATTTAGTTTCGATTTTTTACGCTATTTCACGCTTTCAATATAGACTTCGTACGGGATTTGAAAATATGAGTTCCCTAAATACCAGAAAATGTCTTTTGAAGCAATTTTTATTGCCAAGGAGTTACTAAATAAAGTGAAATGATCATTCTTGGAAGTCAGAAACATTCAGAGATTAGCCGGGCCGGGCGATTTTTTTATTTACGCCCACTTCATGGCACTTAGAAATTTTTAAGGCAAGTTATTGAGAAAAAAGGAAAAAGTATTTATGGTGGTGCGAACACTCAACCCTGTGCAAATTACCTATTCATAACCCCACATCTTACACATGAGCTACGAGCGAGTTCGCAGGTCAACAGCTTCCTTTTAATTCACTCATAGAACGAGAATATGTGAATCATAATAAATATTTATACTAGTTAGCCGCCATCTTGAAGTGGGCGTAAAAAATAAATTCGCCCGGGCCGGCGCTACACTCTATAAAATTCATCATTCTCAGAAACTGGAAAAATAGTTAAGTGCTGCGAACAACAAAGGTTAAAACAAGCTGCCAAAAAAACTCGGTTATTTTACTTTTCGCATGATCGGATTTTTGCTTATTTTCTTCCTGTGATACTAGAGAGTGTCAGGAACAATATTAAGAAGAAAAACCTTTTGTTTCATTTTGAGCTCTTTTTCGGCCTAAAATGACTGGACTATTAGATTTCACTGAAAATGAGGAATTTTCAAAACTCAAAAAAGGAAGTTCCCATCGGTGGATTCGGGTGGACTTTTTTTGTGTACTAACGGAACACTACTAAACATGTTCCTGGTGAGAAACCTTTGTTACCATTTTTGTCCAACCTTTAGTAAAAATATTTTTTCATTTACTGGACTATTAATGTGCCTGACTCAATTATCCATCCGATGTTGAGTAAATTATTTACCTCACATTTCTCCCGACGGAACATTTAAATAGCCTGTGTCAGCCGCCATTTTGACAGCATAGCAAAATACCATGTCGGAGAAAGCATCCATTTTTGGTAAATCAAATCTGAAACTTTGTTTTTAGATATTTATTAAAACGATTTCTACAAGTAATTCTTCTTCTAATATCAAACGAAAACAATAACAAAGGAGTAGCTGACACAGGCTCTAAATTACAGCTGTTTTGTGTATTAAATTCTGCGCAATTCTTGCGTTCGACTTCCATGGATGGCTTTCTGGCTTCCGTCAATCAAACTCTCGGGTCTAATTTGAGTCTTAGCCGACCGCAAGTTAGCATTTGTTTAGAAAACGATACTGTGTGTTGGGACATTTCACTAGGATGGCGAATATTACTGAATTGTGTGTATTCCAAAGAGTTTCAAAGTTTGATTGACGGAAGCCAGAAAGCGGTTTGACGGTTGGAAATCGATCTCGAGGATTAGCAGTAAAGACAAAACATCATTTACAGTACGTATGAGGTCTCTACGCTCGGATAAAAATTGCGATCATTACATATCAGTCGTTGCTTCGCGCTGGGCATTTTAAAAACATCGCTTTGGGTTTGCTTTTTTCCCGCCAGTTACTGCGACATAATTGTGAGTTTGCAGGTGTTGCGTGACATTTTACATCTTGATCCTAAAATAAAAATACCGAAAAAGCCCACCAGAAAGCCAGCTAGCAGGCTATCCGTCAATCAATCGAGTGGACAGTCTTTGTGATTTCCCGCAGGCTTTGAGGGGTTCTTTTTGAACTTATAGAACTACCAAGGCATTTGAAATCAAATTTTCCACCATGAAATGCAAATGATCTTAGAAAACATCCATCAATCCTTGAACGTATGTCGAAAGTATGGGCAGAAATTTTCCAAGTTCTACCCATCTATATTATATGATGGTAGACCTTTAGATCAAATGCTGTGAAGGATTTAGGTATATAGCAGGTGCACGAAATAGGCCAAATGGATTGCAAATGTCCAAGTGATGCAAATATTTAGCGACCTTACTGCCGAATTCGTAGTTTCGCGATGATCCAAAGTTTCGGCGATTCTGCGCTGTCAATCAAAATATGCACATCAGAATGCAAGACCTTTGGGACTTGTTTTGAATACTTGACCGTACAAAATGGTGTGCACGAAACTTTCGATAGAATTACGAGTCGACCCCTTTTAGTCTAAGTTCACGTATTTTGCAGCCAATTTCAAACTGACTTTGCCTCATTAAATAATAGGTTTTCATTTCATATTCAAAGGCTCAATAGATCTATTATCCTTTCAAAAGCTTGGCACGAGCTTACCACTTTTCAAAATGCTCGTTTATTGGAAATAAACAACGCAATTTGCTTTATCATGTCTATAATATTCATGTGGAATAGTAAAAGAAATAAAAACCTGATATAGCTTAATTTACCTTACTGGACTAATTCTACGAACTCTACGCCAACTAATAAACCGTGGTTTGGCTTCCGTCAATCAAACGAGTGAACAACTCTGACTTCATACAAGATCTGAGAGGTGTTTTGAACTGGCTAGACTTCAAACTAAATTTTCCAACCATATGCCAACGAAACTTAGAAAAGAATCCATGCGGCGCCTGTCTTTAAAGGTTTGATGGACCGAAGCAAAAATGCAGTTTGGCGTTCGAAAATGTAAGTGTGAGTTCGCAGAATATTAAAAATCGCGAGTTTCCACGAGACCAAGATATTTTTCTAAGAATCTCTAAAACACATTATATTAAGTTCATTTTCTACCCCCTAGGCGCTTATATTTATTAAAGAACATGCGGTTCTTTGACCTGTTCGCGATTTGATCACAATTTTATAATCGTTTAGCCGATTATTCCATTTGATTGTACTTTAACTAGATCACCCCAACCAAACGAAATACCTGTAAATCTATTTGCTAACGGTACTTTTAATCAATTGCTGGTCTCCAAACGGCGCTATTGAAGGTGATACGGTAATAGCGGTGAACATATTAACACTTCACTCCAGTGGATTTGTGATTGCTTGGCTTGCTGGGTTTTTTGATTGAAGCTCAATTAAACACAATGACACACCATCATTCCATAAAATAAAAATGAACTAGTCAATTGATATCTGGGGTTAAGAATTTTTAGAACGTGTTTCTACTTCTTCAAGCATGGATCGGACGGAGAGAATATTTCTGGAAGGACTTCTAGTTTTTTTGACGGCATTATTACGGCTTTCCTCTGCAGGTTAGTTCTTGGTGTATCTCTAATATAAGTGTTTTTATTTGTATATAACGCTGCGACGATTTTGACACTTTATAGCCGCAGGGAGCTTGTCACTTTTCACAACAATCATCGCTGTCAGTAGCAATGTTCTATGCATTCTTTTCCTTTATTGATGTATAACACAATAGTTTTTATCCGTCTGCATCGCTTTACACATCTTTTATGCCATATGCATAATTCGTAACGGTTGCTTCACTATCGCTTTCCTATTTCTAAACAAAAAGCCAATGTGGGCGGTTTGCCACACGCTGACGTTTGGAGAGGAGTTTCAAATAGACACTCTTCACAATGAATTTGTTTACATTTGTTTGCGGAAAACAAGAAGGGTTTCAAGTATGTAATAGGAGGTGTCATGAGTTTAGTATAGTCAGGTTGAGAAACAGCGAGTTATATAATTTTCAATTAACGCATATTCTATTTCAAGAACCAGCTGAAAAATCATCGTAAAACTATATTCTTACCTCTTCAATGAGATAAAATAGAACGATTTATCGATCCCCTTTAACGCACACAACAAAAGGAATTGAATTTCCCATTCGCATTCGTAGGTGTTTTGCCACACATTTTGAAAAGAAGTTCAAATAGAAAACTCTTCACAATGAATTAGTTTACGGGAAACACGAAAGTTTTCGAGTATGTTATAAGAGCTGTCATTAGCTTTGCATAGTCAGTTTGAGAGACATTTTCAGATAACGCACACTTTATTTGAAGAAATCCCCAGCTTTAAATAAAAACAATAATCGTAAAATCTAATACTTTATCTTCTCTTCAATGAGATAGAAAAGGCTGATTCGTCAATCCTCTTTCACGCACACAATAAAGAAAGCTGTTAAATCATAGAATCAAATTAAACTTTGGCGCAAGTTTTTCCCTTGTAGCAATAAAATATTCATCAGCTTCGATTGTTCAACAATGACACGCCTGCTGGTAACAAACAAATAGCTTGCGGGTTTTAGGAGATTTTATTATTTCTCAAAAATCTTTATGAAGTGCTCTTAAGATTTATGTTATATGAATTCTCAGTTCAGTGCAGTTTTTGTTTAACCAAATGATATTGGTTTCAGATGTACGTTCCTCTGAGAAACATATAGTGAAATGCGAATTAAATGGGACGATGGTGATGAACGGGATGTACCAGGAGGATGAGGGAACTCCCATATTTTTTTGTCTGGAGTGATCATCGGGAATTTTCAGTTTCACCCCTAAAAGATACCAAAAAGGGCATCCATAGATTATCTTTCAGGCCGTCTGTTCACGGAAAATAAAAACAGACAAGATGACGTGTGTGCGCAAACGCACACACGGAAAACTTAAAAAGAAACTCATTTCCGTGTCATGTTAATACCTACTATTGGATTATGAGTAAGAAACATGCTAAACGGCAACTTTGAAAAACATTTCTGCATTATCGTGACTAAACTACTACTGCAGTTGCTTTGCCATTGAAGTTTACTGAGGCAAACACCGGCTATGCCATGCTGATGAGTCCTAACAAGGACGAAACAGCTGTCCATGGTTGCCGAACTTCACGGGTAATAGACTGTGCTAGCGTTCCGTCTAGGCCAGACTTATGCGACAGAACCCAAAATGGCAAGATTTCTACCGTAAGGTCAGGTAAAGTCAGATAGGCTTGATTCTTTGCATAGAGAATCCTTATACAATAAGAAACAAAATATCAAATATGACTTTTTTCTAAGGGATCCATCTTTAAGATATGAGGGTTACACTTTGGTTGCTGCAGCACTTTTTGACATTTTTTGTTAGAATTGTACAAATTTTGCCATAAAACGATGCAGTAACCAAAGTTTAGCAGCTAATATCTTAAAGACAGATCCATTAGAAAAAAGACATATTTGATATTTTGTTGCTTATTGTATAAGGGTTCTGTCGACTTATGCCGATGTGTGTATAGTTAGTGTTCATTCTCACTTATTCGAAGAAAGGCAGACTTGCGGTTAGTCATGCGTGTGCACTGGCAGCACTCTAGCCTACGGCAGACGTCAAACTTTGGTCGCGCCGCGTCTCGTACCCAGACTAGAGTGCGCAATGGCTTGTGGGATAGTTTTAACAGGGCGCGCAGAGAGTTATGGGATATGCGCATGTCCCGCAATTCATTGCGCGCCGTGTCTAGTTCTCATTCCCAATCCCTACGGCTCCAAAACAATTTTCACAGAGAAATCGATTGGTAAAATCACCGCAAGAGACGCAAAAACATAACGTCTGGGTAGGAGACTGGTCGCGCCACACCCAAGAAACATTGGACAATAGATCTATCGACTGGCGGCGGGAAACGTCGAACCTGTTTCTAACTTTCCATCCGGTTAAAATTCAATTACACCAACTGATCACGTGTTGAACGTGTTACGCGCCATTGCCTTAACCAGCTTCAAAATTGCAGGACACAAATGTTGCGCACTACATGTGTCCTAGTTTAGCCGTAGCTTTAGAATTTCTTAATAAGATTGCAACCAATTTTGAAGCCCTCGGGATTCTGATTGGCGGCGTGGAGGGTTGCCATGGAGATCCTGCTTAGTAGTTTTTTCTTGCAGGTGATGATTGTCAAGGGGTACTGGATGTCGTAATTGTGCTTGATGCGTCCGGAAGCGTTGGCATCGAAAACTGGGAACAAAGCGTTGAGTTTGCGCAGCAAGTTGGCACGAAGTTGTTGTCTTATAATAAGGAGTCACGAGTAGCAGTCATAGACTTCAGCGATACGGCGAATTTGTCGCTTAATTTGACGAGTGACGCGATTCTATTGGAAAGCTCGCTAGCAGGACTCAAGGGGAACTATCAGGTAAGTCTGCAGAATTTCAATTCCAGGATCAGAATCAGAATCAGAATGGGGGGGGGGGGGGGGGGGGGGGGGGGGGGGGGGGGGGGCAAAGTGTTTCAACTTGCTAACCACAAATCAGAGAAAAAAAAACTTGACAGACAGACAGATTTATTTGGCACCTTGTACAAGAACAGTACATAGGTGTTGGTCCAAATAATATGATAAAGACTTTTTCACGATCATAACAAAACTCGGGCGCGCACTCCGAATCCTTTCAATATTCTCATTTGAGTAATTATTCTAAATATATTTAGAAGCGCCTTTAATTACTGTAATATTTTGGATCTTTTGCTGTAACAATCAAAAACAAATTTAGCTACGTCGTTTGCATGTTTTTTTATACTTTTTTTTACCCCACATACACACACCACCCCAAAGGAGACCATATGGGGAAACAAAACTGTTGGCAGCCTCTCGCGACTACAGCTTTGCTTTGGGCCTTGCTGAACAAAAGTCTTACTTACTTCGTAACCCGATTGGTTGTTGATGAATTTGTCTCACTCCTGATTGGCCAGCGAAGTAATAAAATGTTTAGTGTCAACATGTGGGAAAAAACCCTTAGCCAAAACAAACGATGACCAAGGCTTGCCCAACATGGCTACAATTTCTAGCTACGGCCTTGTGTTCTCTATATCAAATCTAAAATATAATCTTTCTTTGAAACCTTTGACAATGTCTGGTTTCTAACAGAAAGGACTGACGAGAACAGAGAAAGCGCTAACCCTGGCAGGGGACGTCTTCGACCAGCACAACCGCGAGAATGTCCAAAAAGTACTCATGATAATTACAGACGGGAACACCACACCCATTCCTGCCGGTCACTCCTACACCTCAGGTAGGGAGGAATCCAAAGTATAAACACACTTTTTCCATTTTGCCCCGTGATAACCAGGGTAGAGGTCAAAACAATGGTACTCTAGGGGGGGAGGGGGGGATTTAGGGGGATGGGATATGACCAGTCCGGTTCATTACCAGTTTTGGTAATATCAATTTTGCTCATTACGCATGCATAATAGGACAAAATGGCGGCTGTAGCTGATATTAGCGTACCCTTCATAAAATGTACCTTTTCTTCTTCTAGAACGTCCCTACCCATGAACCTTTGCCTGAAAGACATGACAAGGGCAACAGGAACTCCATATTGCTTGCAAAACTAACGAAATCGGAGCGAAGTACGAAAATATTTGAAGATTTACTGCTGCCTCTATCAAGTTTTTACACTAATTTTGCCTGATCGTATAGGGAAAAGGCCGAATTGAAGTAGGTTCCACCCATATTTACAAAAAATGCACCCATAGGCGTGAAAATATAGTAGTTTTGCTTCCTATATATACAAGAATTACTTGGGTACCCGGCGATTTCGTGGGGTACTCGCGATGTGAAGTCAAAATCTCTTCGCCATCGGTAGATGTACTCGAAGCGAGTAGCAACGCCACGTCAGAAGTCGAGCCGTTTATATGTGCTGGTCTCGTGAAGTCGATAATAACTACCAGAGGAAAAAAGCAAGGGGAAGAGCTCATCAAAGATCAGCAAGGAAACGAGTTTCTGCGTTCAGTTCCATCGTCTTTGGTTTTGATATGGACCCGAGAGCTCGCATTAGCGTGTATAAGCTTAATTATCACCAGCCGACAAATGACCCAAATTATAACAGGGTAAATACAAAACCCCATACAAATATGGCTACCCTTTTAAGTTATAAGGCACTGACCAACTAAAGTCGAAGCGAAAGTCCGCGTCAGCATCGTTAAACAAAATCAACTGGTACACAAACAAAGCCTAAAGCCATATAACCGTCCGGGCACTCGAGTTTGGCAGCGGATATTCGACTGCGCCATGCAGTGACCAACGGCCAAGCCTTGAAACAACGGATACTGAATAGCCAGGAGTTTTCTGTTCACCTAGTCTTCTGTTTTCCATTGCAGATGAGGCTAATTTCCTCGATAGGACGACACATAAAGCCGTGAAGGGCGAAGTGAAAGCAACCCCGGGGCGATGCCAAAACCCGCTCGAATGATAACAGCCGAGACCGTTTAATTGGTTTCAAGGGTCTGTTCTTGCCTTACAAACTAAAATACATTACTTCTCTGTCAAATACTAAGGCCGGGTAACGAGGATGATTTTCCGTGAGTCCTGTTCGATTTTATTGCCGTCGTTTAATTAAGCGCTGCCAGTTTTGTTTTGAAAGTACATGGAACTACAGTGGGGGGAGGGGGAGAGTTCTGTGATCTGATTGGCCGAGCGGTTTGTTTACAACATATTACCAAAACTGGTAATGAACCGGACTGATGACCAGAAACCACCAACCTTTTTTAAAAGAAAATTCAATTCAAATGTTTGACTGCAAATATCAAAAATAATTACCATAATGAGCCCTCCCCCACTCCCCATTTGTCACGTTCTACCAGGTGACGCAATCGGTTACCATGGTTACAAAATATTTCAAACGAACTGTCCCAGCTAAAGGTATAACTGTTTGTGCTAGATATTTTCGCTTCCTTGCTGAATTTTTCATATTTTCTGTTAGACCCATGCCTTAGGCGCCCTGATATATGTGCTTTCCTATATTCCACAGGAACTGAACTTATCAAGGAGCCATCCGAGTCTTTGAAAAGGAAGAACGTTCATGTTATTGCAGTGGCAATAGGCAATGTGGACAAAGCGGAGTTGTTAGTGATGGCGTCTACGGAAAAAGATATCATATCCATTGACAAATACGAAGAGCTTCTCGATCACGTGACTTATATCACTAAGATAGCCTGCCCAACCCAAGGTAATTGACCGATCCCACTTCATTGTTCTACTCACTAGTTACTGTTGCTACGTCGGACAAGCCAAAATTTTACTTTGGCATAGAGCATGGAAAATACACCGATTGAAGGAAAAGCTGAAGAATTCGTTTAAAATCTTCGAATTTCGAGTTTGTTGCTCGGACATTTTGAATTCCATAGGGAAAACTGCCCATTGTTTGGTGATTAATAAATGCGAAGACGGGATCGGTCTATTTGCAGAACTTGCGAGCTCATTCGCCTTTGTCACGCGCCGCCATTTTGTTTCCAGAATGACCCGGCAAAGCAGAAAAAAGCAATGAGCCTTTTTAGACCTTTTTGGTTCTAAAACAATCAAGGTGTACCGCTTGGTAGCTTGGTCAACTTTACCATAAATCCCAGCATCAGGCTTCGCTTTCCATCATGAGCAAAACCTGCGCCGCCCTGTTTGGCCTCGCTTCCATACTGAATAAATCGGCTGAAAAATTCCGTGTGGGCCGCCGGTTTAGATCTTTATTTGGCAAGATCTACATCTAGAACTAAAAAGTCTTAACACAAAAGTTAAACAATATTTATTACTTCACTCTACTTTATCTACAGGATTTTACTCTTCTTCTTCTCTCTCTCTCTCTTTGATGCTTGCATTGCTTGCTTTGTGTGTTTTCTATTATTAAATCCATTTGCTGTGCTCCTCGCTTTTAGCATTTGTGTGTAGTGAGTGTAAGCTAAGAAAAATATAACTTGACATGCCTAGTGCTAAACTAGAAAACCTAAGGGGTTCATTTTGGCTCTAGGCATTTCCTTACAATTATTTCTTTATTTGAAAATGAAATAAAATATAAAATAATGAAGACAAAAAAAGGGAAAAATTAATATAGATAGTTAAAATGGAATGTAAAAAAAATAGATATGAGCCCCTGATAGATATTAATTAAGGAAATGCGAAATAAAGTATTATAGCTTGTGGTTTCGTCAGGGCGACAGCACGGCAAAACGCATTTGACATGCGCTAAAGATTCACTTCCTGTGAAATGAAAACAAAAGACATAAGCATTATAACAAAAATATATCGTGCTGTTTTTTTCATGTAATACTGGCGGACATTTTACCTGCGGGGCTCGGAAAAATACGTCCGCAACTCGTAAAATATCCGCCCGTATTACATGAAAAAACGTCTAATAAGATATACTATTTTCACTTGAAAGGAACAATAACGGGCCGAGTTCGGTTCATGTGGAACCCAAGCATTAACTATAGACTACTTACATAAGTATCAGTCAGTTTTGACTGCCTGGCGACGTTCCACTGAGAAAAATACAGATCCAACTCTCAATACCTCCCTCCTCGTTTTTTTGAATGCGTGATATGTTCATTCAATAAATATTTTTTTTATTATTTTATCTTCAACATCTGAAGTAACAACCACGTCTTCGACTACTGTGACTACTACTCCCACCACACCAGGTACGACATGCTTTTTATGCTTTTTTTTGTACTTTGGCTTCAATACGCTTATCCGGGGCTCGCTTGCCTAATGCATATTTCCTACAAATTCCTTTTATTTTACATGAGGGCACGGGCCGGCCCGCTTACCCAGGGGCGGATTTAGACTATTGCAACTGTAGCAAATGCTACAGTCAGATTTCACATTTATTGACATAAATTTTTTCCTAAATCCTCCCGAGATCTTAGTTGAAGCACTGGCCCGCATGTAAACAGGCCCTGTTTCAGAACTTTACTTGCAAATTGAGTAACACGGGCTAGGATTTTCAGCCCTGGTTGTTTTGCAAAAAATCACCATGTAATCGCAGCAGAATTTCAGCCCGGACTGAAAATTTGCGCCCACGCTGTCTCATGTATGCAACGTAAAAGCTAAATCACATGCGCTTTAGTTGCAAGATGGCGCTTAGATTTGAGACAGCCAGGGCTGAAATTCTCAATGTATCAGCCTCTAAAATTGTCTTGCTTCCGTCACGACGAAAAACAGGCAAACGAGGTCGCGCGCGCGTCGGAAGCCATTCTACTGCGATTAGGCGAAACGGGGCAGGTCTGATTGGCTCAGTGAGTTTGCCTTGCAGACCATAGGAAAACTAATTTTAACCTCGAGAGCAAAATTATTGCACTGCTGCTAATTGATAGCAATCAATGTATAAATCACTGTGTAGTAATTCATGAATGCTCCACAGTATACCTTAGAAAATATATAAATTATCACGAACTTATTGCAGGTTTCAATTAGCAGCCGAGGGACCTAACATGGTGTCAGAATTGGGATGTCAAAAGGTCTCACTCTTTTGGCATGCTTTACAACCATAAAATCTGTTAACAATAACTTCTCATTATCTGTCACGTGGCGGTAAAGTCCATGCGCAAATAAATTCACGCTTTTCATTTTCCTCTTTTTACAGTAACGCCGAATCCTGAGGATCCACGGCCTATAAGTACGTATCTTTCTTCTCACATTGTCTGTTTAACCGGAACATAATTTACTATTGTTCTAATAAAATGCTTACACGATGATAAAAGTCTTAGGACTCAGCAGACTCAGCTCAAAGGCTTTACTGGAGAGTTACTGTTGAACAGAGTTACTGCGATTTTCATAATTCTGCGAACTCTACACCGACCAACAAACCGCGGTTTGGCTTCCGTCAATCAAACGAGTGAACAACTCTGGGTGATTTCACGAAGGTTGTGTTGGATCTTGTGAACCGATAGGGGTTAGCTAGGCTTCAAAACACATTTTTTCACTGTAAATGCAAACCAAACTCAGAAATGTGCGTGGACTTGACTTAAAGGTTTGATTGACGGAAGCCAAAACGCAGTTTGGTGTTCGGAAATGTCAAGCTGGAGTTCGCAGAATGATGAAAATCGCAGTAAGGAAGATTAGGGAAAAAAAGGTGAACATCATGAGAGGAAAGGGCGTTTTAAAGAATGTAACTAAAATGTAACTAAATTCTCGCTCTTTTTAATCGTGGATACGCGAAGCGTAGGACACGAGTTATTGTGGGGGGCCGATGTCACTCATGACTCAAATGTTAGCTCAAGTTGCGCAATAATTATGCAAACCAGCTGATCTGAGTAGCCCGCGAAATTAGCCAGCGGTGTCACCCATTATTATTTTATCTTCCTCAATTATACTACAAAGAATCTTAATATTTAGAAAAAATAACGTTTATTAGTTACATAGCTCTTATACACTCAATTTCACGGCTTCTATGTAAACAAATTTGATTGAATATCCTTGGTAAAAATAAAGATGATGTATGTGTTGAGCTTAACTTTAAGCCCCCCCCCCCTTTAATCTGATTTGCGAGTACTACAATGAATTGCCATGAAATACGAAAATGCGGAGAGTTGAATGACAAGAAAGGCAAAGAAATGCGAAGTTATACTAGTTGTGCGATTGTAATCCATAAAATGGTTGTACTGAGAAAAACAAGGTTAATATCCGGACTCACAGGTCCAGTCGCGTGACCGCGCGACACAGGCGACCCGACCTTTTGCGGTTGGCTCGAACGTCATGTATGTAGTGTAACTAAAACAGTCCTAAAATTGCGGCATTCCCCTTTAAATGCAGCCACTTGCCCCGTGAAATTCAAGAAGATTGGCTGCTTCAAAGATGACCAGAAAGTACCGAGACCACTCCTGTCCAGCTTTTCAACGATCGAGACAAATCTTCTAAGGTCTTCAGTGGAACTCTCCTAAATTGGAACACGTACGTACTATCTTACCAATGCCGTATGCAGATGCGCCGAGAAGGCTAAAGAGTTGGAGTATACCTACTTCGGTATGCAGTTTTACGGTAGGTTTTTTAAATCTTCTCTCAGTGACCCCTCGCATACCTGCCAACTCTCCCGGTTTACGCGGGAGACTCCGGTTTAACCATCTCAGTCTCCCGGGAAAAAAATTGAAACTTTCCATATGTTTACTGTATATCTCCCGGTAAATTTCTTGCGATTTTCTCATACAGTTGTTGTATTTGTGACAAATCTCCCGGGTTGAGCAGTATGCCCTCGGCCGATAATCAAAAATAAAAAGGTACGACCGTGTTTTTTCCCTCTAAGATATATACTCTAATGCCGTTTTCATAATTCTGCGACCTCTCACTTTACATTTCCGAACCATAGTCCATCGAATATTCTCGTTTGCATTTTGCATGGTGGAAAATTTGGTTTTGAAGCTCTCACGCCCGGAGGGGTTTGACCGTCGTATTTTTTAGGGGTTAAATCGGTGATCCGGTATTTTTTATTAGCTAAAACAGTACGCTGAAGAAGGAATTTTAGGACTGAGGAGTATTTTTAGGGTGGGATTTTTTCTGATCAGGTATTTTTAGGGTGGAAATTCGGGCTTCCCAAAAGTACTGGCTATATAATTAGGGTAAAATTTACGCTTTTCCTGTGGAGCACCCAGAATTGGGAGACGTATGGAAGTACATCATTCTACTCAGTGTAAGTAAACTAGGAGGGTAGAAAAGCTGTCACCACATTAATACTAGGGACTTCTTGCGATTTATATTCCAGGAGAATGTTGGTCAGGAAAAAATGCTTCGAAAACCTACAATCAAAACGGCGAAGTGTCAACTTGTATCGATGGAAAGTTCGAGGGCTGCCCGGTTGACGAGAAAATTGCGTGTACCGGTGAAAAAGAAACGAACTATGTGTATGGCCTCAAGCTCAAAGAAGAAATATGTGAGTATTAAGGAGTCAGTCCACCCTTTCCATAATGCACGGCCTATCAGAGGCAGGGGCGTAGCCAGGGGGGGGGGGGGGGAGGGGCACAGGGGTCCGGTACCCCGTCCCTTTCCCAGATTTTTTTTTTTACCTGTATATTTTTTTCTCTCTTTTTGGATGACAGAAACTAACAATTTCTAGCAAGAGCTCATAATTATGCCGATTTTGAAACCATATGATATGATGATTTAGTGCGTCCTTCTTTCTGCCCGAGCCCAATTTGGACACAAATGTACCAATTTGGTACAATTTGGACACGAATGTCGGACTTTGTCCCAAACCCCCCCACCCCCACCCACCCACCCACCCAACAAATTCCTGGCTACGCCCCTGAGGGGGTTCAATATATGACCGGGATTATACTAGTTATGGTTATAGACCTTCGCGTCTTCTCGATAAAGAAGTTAAACCGTAGGTCCCGTTCATTCCGTCTCTCACATACACTACACTACCGGAACCGAGGGACGTTAAAGAACCACGGGACCGTCGCGAAGTTGCCCAACCTCTGTGTCGCAGAACTCGCCATACTAAAACACACTCATTATTATAAAACCGGTTTCTATAGGATGAGTTATCCAAAAATGTAAAGCGCTTAGAGCTTTGAGGATAAGCATATAAGCAGAGTTACTTCACTTTACTTGTCTCTACTACACTCGTATTACCGTATTGGCATATCTTCATTCTTTAACCGCTTGTGAAGGTAAAGAAATAAGTATAGTTCAAAGGAAAAATATCTCGACCTTGGAATACACTTTGACGAAAATATATTTTCACTTCGAACTGCGCAGTATTACCGTAGTAAACGTAGTAGGAGCGAAGAAGAAACCCGTTTTCAAACATCGATTTGTTTTTGCCTTTGCTGTTCCCCCAGTCAATTCTTATGAGCCAATCAGATTCTTGCCCTGTTTCGCCTAGTGCAGTCGCCTGGCTTCCCTTCGCGACGTTCTGGTTTTGGTTCAGAGGGAAGCCAGTTGACTGTGCTAAGGCGAAACAGGGCAAGAGTTTGATTGGCTCAGAAAGTTTGATTGGCGGAACAGAAAAGTAAAAAAAAATCCCCCAAAACAATTTGATGTTTTTGAAAACGTTGGGTCGCGGTACAACGGTTCTGTAAATGCACCATATTATCGTAGTAGAGAAATTGGAATTATTATCCACGATTATTTATCGTGGATATTACAGTGTTTCTCTTACAATTTCGATTTTATTCAAACCCTCAAATCGACGACGAAAAATACCCGAAAATTCTCGGAGAGCAGCTTCTCCGAAAACGTTCAGATTTTTTTTTCGGGCGGCCGAGAATTCGGGTCGCCAGGAACAATACCGGACCAATCAAGACAAAAAAGGAAAATATAGATAATTAAAATGGAATGTAAAAAAAAAATAGATATTAATTAAGGAAATGCGAATAAGTGTTTATAGCTTGCGGTTTCGTCGGGGCGACAGCACGGCAAAACGCATTTGACATGCGCTAAAGATTCACTTCCTGTGAAATGAAAACAAAAGAAATAATCATTATAACAAAAATATATCGTGCTGTTTTTTCATGTAATACTGGCGGACATTTTACCTGCGGGGCTCGGAAAAATACGTCCGCAACTCGTAAAATATCCGCTAGTATTACATGAAAAAACGTCTAATAAGATATATTTTTTCACTTGAGAAGGAACAATACCGGCCGAGTTCGGTTCATGTGGGACCCCAGCATTAACTATAGACTACTTACATAAGTATCAGTCAGTTTTGACTGCCTGGCGACGTTTCACTGAGAAAAATACAGATCAAACTCTCAATACTTCCCCTCCTCGCATTTTAGATACGTGATATGTTCATTCAATAGATATTTGTATTGTTATTATTATTTTTGTTATCATCTTCAACATCTGAAGCAACAACCACGTCTTCGACTACTGCTGTGACTACTCCTCCGACCACACCAGGTACGGGCCGAGTTTTGATTCCTTGTGGAACCCCAGCATTAACTATAGCTACTTAGCTAAATAGCCGTCAGGTTTGACTGCCTGGCAATGTGCCACTGAGAAACTACTAGTCCGGTCAATTTAGCGTTTAACCTGGAAAAAATTGCAACATGGGATTTTTATACAGCAAATTCTCAGGAACATATGTGAGAAATACGTGTCCAAATTTTGTGAAAATCCGTTCGGGAGAAGTTGGTTAAATTTGGGGTTTTCCGTCTGCACGAAGGAAAGCCTGTTGTTTTCAGTGGCACTTAGACAATGTAAGCGAACATTCGAATGAGGGCTATAGACTGTAGGGCCGTAACTCGGTGTGATTTGAACGAGATATCGAGCATTTATTTCTACTACATAATGTGATTGCATAGATGTGAATTGTGTGTTTGTTTATAACCAATTCTGCAAATAATAACTAAATAATCGTGCGTTTTGACAAATCCCATATGATCCTTGTATTTCCCGCGTGGTGATACACTAAAGTTCGAATATTATACGATAAAAGGAATAAAAGAAATAAACTGTTCATAGCCGTAACTCATCGCTCAGAAATTATTTGTTTCAACCGAAAAACGTTGTGAAATCTTCCCCGGTTTCATCTGTACAGTCTATAAACATTCTCCCAGCTTCTGTGTTTTCAGTGTCTAAGTGCCGCCGAAAACAAAAAGCGCCCTTGACGTCGCCGGTAAAACAACAAATTTAACCAACTTCCCCCGGCCGGATTTCTCCGAAATTTGGATATGTTATTCCTACATATGTTATTAACAGTTAGTACCAAAAATTTCTCATGTTGCATTTTTTTCCAGGTTCGGGTTTTTTCGGGCTAATTTGACCGGACTATACAGATCCAACTCCCAATACCTCGCCTCCTCGTTTTTTTTTGAATGCGTGATATGTTCATTCAATAAATATTTTTATTATTATTAGTATCTTCAACATCTGAAGTAACAACCACGTCTTCGACTACTGTGACTACTACTCCCACCACACCAGGTACGACATGCTTTTTATGCCTTTTGTACTGAGGCTTCAATGCGCTTACCGGGGCTGGCTTGGCTAATGCCTTATTTTCTACAAATATTTCCTTTTAATTTACATGAGGGCACGGGCTGGCCCGCTTACCCAGGAGCGGATTTAGACTATTGCAACTGTAGCAAATGCTACAGTCAGATTTCACAGATTTTTTTTGTCATTTATTGACATAAATCTTAGTGCGCTACTGTCAGATTTTTTCCTAAATCCGCCCCCCGAGATCTTAGTTGAAGCACTGGCCCGCATGTAAACAGGCCCTGTTTCAGAACTTTACTTGCAAATTGGATTTTCAGCCCTGGTTGTTTGGCAAAAAATCACCATGTATCGCAGCAGAATTTCGGCGGCCCGGACTGTAAATTTTGAGTCCACGCTGTATTGTATCCAACGTAAAAGCTAAATGGCATGCGCTTTAGTTGCAAGATGGCGCTTAGATTTGAAACAGCCCGGGCTGAAATTCTCCATGTAATCAGCCCCTCAGTCACGGCGAAAAACAGGCAAACGAGGTCGCGCGCGCGTCGGAAGCCATTCTACTGTGATTAGGCAAAACGGGGCAAGGTCTGATTGGCTCAGTGAGTTTGCCTTGCAGACCATAGGAAAAGCAATTTTCACCTCGAGAGCAAAATTATTGCACTGCTGCTGATTGATAGCAATGAATGTATAAATCACTGTGTAGTAATTCATGAATGCTCCACAGTATACCTTAGAAAATATATAAATTATCACGAACTTATTGCAGGTTTCAATTAGCAGCCGAGGGGACCTAACATGGTGTCAGAATTGGGATGTCAAAAGATCTCACTCTTTTGGCATGCTTTACAACCATAAATCTGTTAACAATAACTTCTCATTATCTGTCACGTGGCGGTAAAGTCCATGCGCAAATAAATGCACGCTTTTCATTTTCCTCTTTTTACAGTAACGCCGAATCCTGAGGATCCACGGCCTATAAGTACGTATCTTTCTTCACACATTGCCTGTTTAACCAGAACACACTATTGTCCTACTAAAATGCTTACACGACGGTAAAAGTCTTAGGACTCAGTAGACTCGGCTCAAAGGCTTTACTGGAGAGCTTCTGTTGAACAGAGTTACTGCGATTTTCAAAATTCTGTGAACTCTACACCGACCAACAAACCGCGGTTTGGCTTCCGTCAATCAGACGAGTGAACAACTCCAGGGGCGTAGCCAGGGGGGGGGGGGGGGTCAGGGGGAGATGTGCCATACATTTACTGTATTTGCTGGAGGAAATTTGAACATTTTCGTCCCATGTTTTCACTATCCGCCCCCCGCCCCCCCCCCCCCCCCCCCCCCCCCCCCCCCCCCCCCCCTTCAGAATTCCTGGCTACGCCGCTTGAACTCTGAGTGATCTAGCTAGGCTTCAAAACACAGTTTTTCACTGTACAATGCAAACCAAACTCAGAAACATGCGTGGACTTGACCAAAACGTAGTTTGGTGTTCGGAAATGCCAAGCTGGAGTTCGCAGTAAGGAAGAATTAGGAAAAAAAGTGAACATCATGATGAGAGGACAGGGCGTTTTCAAGAATGTAAACAGTCCTAAAATTGTGACATTCCCATTAAAATGCAGCTACTTGCCCCGTGAAATTCAAGAAGATTGGCTGCTTCAAAGATGACCAGATTAAACCCAGACCACTCCCTGAAGAGCTGTTCGACGATCGAGACCCATCTTCTAATGTCTTCAGTGGAACTCTCCTAAATTGGAACACGTACGATACATATCTTACCAATGCCGTATGCAGATGCGCCGAGAAGGCTAAAGAGAAGGGGTTTACCTACTTTGGTATGCAGTTTTACGGTAGGTATATTTTCTCGGTAAAAATCATGATATTTCGTATAAGAAAGTGTACGAATCGATCGCGGGATGCCTGTGGGTTTTTAACTCTCGTCTCAGGCCCCTCGGCCGATATTATTAAAAAATGGAAACAATAGTACGACCGGGTTGTTTTTCGCTAAATATTAGAAAAAATACCTTCATACCTTCCGAATAAGGCAAGAAGGATTTCTTAGTAAGGAAGTCTTGCAACATCGCGTATCGATAAGTTTTCTTGATGTCCTACCCCAGGAGTGGGTGGTGCTTGACCTATATCCTGGTCCTATCCTAACCTGGTCTTGCTCACTTGCGCCATTGTTGTATCTTTTCCAATCCCTCTGCGTGCAATGCTTTCGAAACCAGTTTGGAAACCTTAAACACATGGAAATAGTGCGATATTTAACGTATTTAATTTAACAACAAGTCTGATAATTTCAAAGTCGCTATACTCGGAATAAAACTAACCTTCATTTCTTGCTCGATTGTCGTCTCAAAAAGCTCAACCATATAGTTCGCATCTCCTGTTACTCGTATCGGTACGGATGCTCGTATCCAACTGCTATCCTGCCGTGTTTTAGACTTTCGGAAAGTCCCATCCCGACACACGTTTTTGAAGAGCAGAGAAAGCGACTTGTAACGAGTTTGGCGTACCAAAAGCGCTACGCTGAATTTTTTTTACAGGTACTTAGCATCGCTGAAAGCATCGAATGAAAACATTTCATTGCACAACTTTCGGCAACAGTTGATAACAAAAGCCAGTTCATTTGTTCATTATTTTGTTTATTACATCATTTACAACAAAGGGACTATTCATTGTCATCAATAAAACAAAAGAATTCTAAAAACCTTTTCAATTCAATTGAATTCATCCTGCCTTGGATTTTCAATAGTACTTGCCATCCAAATTGTTTTCAACAAAATAATACCAGAGTTGTTGTCTTGACATATCATAAGTTATTTACAATATTCGCGTCCGATTTATATGGGATTTAACAATTTCTCGCCCTGCGGGCTCGAAATTGTAAATCCCATACAAATCAGCCGCTTATTGCTCGGAGCGAGCGCAGCGAGCGGAGAGCAAGTCTAATCTTGCCTTCATTTGCACGTTAGTATGCATTACATGCCGCTTTACATTTGTTTTTTATACTGTTTTACAAACCCTGATTGCAGCCTCTTGTTTTCTTGTACCTGTGGTGCATGCGCAGTACGATTATTTTCTTATCGGCGAGTGTCATTTGGGTTCGTTCCGTGGCACGCCTTCCCGTGCTCCTTTGCACAGGTAGATTTCTTTCCTCGTGGGCTAGCCGTTCGATGTGGATGTTTATTGGGAAGTTTGACTGAGATTATCGGTAAGTTAAAGCTATCAATTACCTTTTAACAAGTTATCGCAGCTTTCAAAACGTATTTTTCACTGGTGTGAGAACATTTTCACTGCCGTTTTCTTGAGTTCTAGAGCGAATTTTGAACGGACGACCATCAACGGCTGCAGTTGTTGCTGTCGAACAAGAACACAAGACGTTTGGCTTTGCCAAATCTCCCCATCTATTGGGGGCTGCCTGTAATAATCAGGTCTCCTCCAACTTGGAGGGATTATCATCCCCGGTGTGGGGAAAATAGACTTGAAATGATAGCACAAGCAACTTGCTGTGCATATTATAATAAAATCAATTAGTTGAGAGCTAACCGATATAGATGAGCAGCTATTAGTAAGCTGCTGTAGTACAAACCAGTAATAAAGATGAATACATTAACAGGCAGCTCATAGTAAGCTGCTGTAGTACAAAGCACAATTTTTTTTTCAAAAATAGCGCACCCTTTATGCAATATCATTTAACGTGTTTGTCCAGGTAAGTAAATGATAATAGAATCTTTCGTTGTTGTTGTTGTTCTTCTTTTTTAATTATTTTTTCATTTTTTGTAGATCCATCCTAGAGTCATAACGAATAACCCCTCTAAGCAACCGGCACAACATACTCTTCAGTGGTTGCAAGTTGCCATCCACTGATTTATGTGAAAAATGATTCACTTGACATAATCTACATGGAACCCTCCATCTCTACAGCAAGCAACAAAACAAGGGAGAGACATAATCTATTGCCATTGCAGAGAAAACAGCTGTCTCAGGAACCAAAACTAATTGTTACTGCTAATCCAAACAAGGTTTAAAAATGGATATGGGCAAGGAGTTGTTGTGCAATTATATAGCAAGGGGCCATGTTACTGCGTTTTATAAACAACGAGAACAAATTGGAGACAATTTGGAAGCGTTTACAGAGTGTCAGAAACACCAAGCATAGACATCAACTTTAAATCCTTAAAAGGACACCAGTGTCTGTTATGAAAATAATTATGTCAACAACAAAATGTCTGGCTTTGGTAAAATAATGCGAAAAAACTGGTTCGATGCTGTATCTCATTCATGAAAAGTATAATGCTGTTATTATTACTCGTTTGAAACAATACCAGAACTGAATCAAGAAAATGGCTGTGCAGCAAAAATATTCAACCAACACAAGAAACCAAGCTACTGCAATTGCAAATCCTGCTTGTTTCTGACCTAATTCCTGAAACATATGTGTACATTGATATTTATTGTGCAATTGTCTACACCCCTCATACATTTGGATAACTGAAGATTGCAAATATTGTTCAGAAATCAAATAACTGTGCAGAACCATTTGATCAACTGTTCACGTCCAATGTTGATTTGTAGAGGATTAAAGTAAACAAAAAACTTTGTTTCATAGCAGAGCAAGCGAGTCTGCCTAATGGTCGCGGGTCGCGGTTCGCGAGTAAAAGGTGCGGGTGCGGGTAAAAAAGTGCGGGTGCGGGTAAAAAGGTGCGGGTCTTGGAAATTGTCTAAAAATACCAAATCAGGCACTGGCTACTGCGGGCACTTAATAAAGCTGTATTTTTTGTACCAGTGTACCAGGTGCTCGTAATTCGTAAGCTCCTGTTCTACACTACCTTACTCCACTTGAAGGCTTATCTAGCGGGATGTTCCCAGTTAGTAATTGCTTTGGCCGGCGAGTTTTGAAATTCATACAATCTTTTTTGCTTCAAGCTTTTTCTCACCGGAAGTAACATACGGAAAAGGTGATTCATAATTCTCCTGGAGGCGGCGACTGCTTTTACGCCGCAGCGGCTTTTCAGCTTGGCTTGAAAGGCAGAAAGGTGAATGATATGGCCTTGGATGATCTCCTAAAAACATAGATATGAAAAAGTACTTCCTCGCCAATTGATTACGTAGTTCATTCCTAAGAAGTGAAAACATGATCGAGGGGCGTTACAGTTTCCAGTTTCTTGTTCCGCTGGTTCTTACACGACATTTAAGTGCACATCGCCCCTGAAAAGAGCGAAATATTCATTTTTCAATGTAATCGAAAACAGTTTTCCGTAAGTTACTTCTAATGTCTTATACTATTTGTCCCATTTCGCTCTTTTCAGGGGTGATATGCACTTTAAAATAAAATAACGTTGTGTAGATTGTCGTGTAATGGAGCTCGATATGATTCTAAATAATGCCCCAAGACCGCTTCTACAGTGGCTTCAACGTCAACTTTTGTTGTTTTCTTTGGTACCATATACAATAAAGGAAGTTGTATCCTAGGTAAGCGATAACTTTTTAGGCAACTAACACGGGGCTTACGAATTATGAGCTCCTGGTAATACAATCACCTTGTGATTCATAGACAATTTTCAAGACCCGCACCATTTTACCAGTAGTAGCCAGTGCCTGATTTGGTATTTTTAGACAATTTTCAACACCCGCACCTTTTTACCCGCACCCGCACCTTTTACCCGCACCCGCATTTTTTTACCCGCACCCGCACCCGCACCCGCACCTTTTACTCGCGACCCGCGACCCGCGACCATTAGGCAGACTCGGAGCAAGCAGACATTTAATTGTAACAAGAGTGCTATTTTCTGAAATGTTCGTCAGAACTGTAGAAACATTCCTGGAGCAGCTACAAAACAACAGTTGAAATGTGGCAGCCTTCAGATCACATTCTTGCGCTGCTTACAATATTCGGACGCCTCATTTTTATACACTTACTAGGCCCCGTCCACACATACCCGGATATTTTTGAATCCGAAACTTTTTCCACACGTATCAGGATATTTTTGAATCCGAAACGTTTTCTTTCCGGATACTGCTATCGTCCACACGCATCCAGCAAATTCGCAGACAAATCCAGTCATTCGTATCAGAAAATATCCGGATTCGACTGTCCACATGTCTCCGAAATGTTATCGGATTCAAAAAGTTCCACTCTCGAGATCGGATTCAAAAATATCCCTATTCGTCTACGAATTCACCGGATACATGTGGACTATAGCCATATCCGGAAAGAAAAAGTTGCGGATTCAAAAATATCCGTATATCTGTGGACGGGGCCTAAACAAAACACTTTCTGCAAAGAGTAGCTTCCCCTCCGAGCAGTTCACTATCTACATAGATACTTCTAGTATAGTAGATATCGCTGGATATTTTTTTCGAGTCTGGAGTATTTTGTCGAGCCCGTCTTCGGGTACTTGAAGGCTTAAATGGTAGAGATAACCGTCGGGAAGCCCAATTTCCCACCCTAAAAAATACCTGATCAAAAAAAAATCCACCCAAAAAAATAATCCTCGGTCCTAAAATACCTTCTTCAGCGTACCGTTTTAGTTAAAAGAACCCCTAAATGTACCTAATTTTCTTCGGAGTGTATCGAGGAACAAACATTCTACTCTGTGTATGAAGTAGGGTAGAAAAGCTATCAAAACTTTAAAATGGGGACATCGTGGGGTTTATATTCCAGGAGAATGTTGGTCAGGAAAAGATGCTTCGAAAACCTACAACCGTAGCGGTGAAGCGGCAACTTGTGTCGATGGACATGGCTTGGCGTGCCCAGTTGACGAGAAAACCGCGTGTACTGGTCCAGTAGGAACTAACTATGTGTATGGCCTCGAGCACAAAGAAGAAATATGTGAGTACTAAGGAGTCCGCCCACCCTTTCCATAATACACTGCCTACCTTAGAGGGTTGTCCAATACACTGACAAATTTATGCAAGGCATTGTCTAAAACAATGGAGCGCAATGAAGGTGAAAAATAAGTATAGTTCAAAGGATAAGTATCTCTATTTTGGAATGTGGAATACACTTTGATGACGCAATATATTTTCTTCAAACTGCACGTATTACCAGTAAAACGCGCGCTCTGATTGGTTGACAGGCCGTGTTGATTGCAGTGCACTCTACCAAAACCGGGTTTGAAAAGCGCGCGCTAGCCTGCTTGCAGGCGTTGGTTTTTATCGCGAAAACCCCGAAAACCCCCGAGTTCGTAGTCGTGGCGCCATCTTGGACGCTTGGACGCGCGCCGGAAATGCCCCTCACTTTGTCACTCGCTCCAGGCATTTCCGGCGCGCGTCCAAGCGTCCAAGATGGCGGCCACGACTACGAACTCGGGGGTTTTCGGGTTTTCGCGATAAAAATCAACGCCTGCAAGCAGGCTAAGCGCGCGCGGTTTGGGCTTTTCGTGGCAAGAAAACTAGTTTTTGTTGTTGTATTAAACAAATAGATCTACGTCTGTACTAAATAGATACTAAAATGGGGGGGGGGGGATGAACATCGATAATAATATGAAAAAAATGTAACGGTTTATTATAATAACTTTGGCGAGCATTGTGGCGTATTATCCGGGCTCTAATCGCTAATGAACATTTTGGCGGGCTCTCATATATTAATTCTCATTTTTGTACTCAATACTCTCCAAAGTTACAATAATAATAATGTAGTTGATGTTCTTGGGCGTAAATATGTTTTGGGCCCTGCTCAGAGCTCATTTTAACCCTCGCTGCGCTCGGGCTAAAATGAGCCTGAGTCGGACCCAAGAACATCAACTATATTGTGATATTAACTTTAACTACGAACACAAATGTATTTTCTTTTCAATACCCACCCCCACTGATACCCACTAGAAAGCGCATGTTTTTACTAGCATAATAATAACAATATAGTTGATGTTCTTGAGCGTAAAAATGTTTTGGGCCCGACTCAGGCTCATTTTAGCACGCGCGCAGACAGCTTTGGAGATCATTGAGTACAAAAAGCGAGAACATAAGCCTTATGGCGAGAATCATAACGGCGATTTACTCGCGCTGAGCCATAGTCATACACCTTATTCCAAAATGGCTGACAGGCCCTTGTGGCCTCGTTCTCGTGAAATTATTCTTTTCTTTCATATTCACTCAAGCACAAAGACAAAAGATAATTTCACGAGAGTGAGGCCACAAGGGCCAATGGAACAAAAGGTCGGTCATTTTGGAATAAGTTGTATAGAGCCCGGAAAATACACCACAATGCTCGCCAAAGTTATAATAGTATTAATTCATTAATAGTAACATGACTATGATATTTGTTTACCACTTTTCAAAAGCTTTAAAGGATCCGTCTCACCCTGCCCATAATGCATTGCTTCTGATATTTTCGATATCAGAGACCCGACAAAAAATGTTCAGGTTCGCAAGAAACTCGTAATAGTAGAATTCCTTTGCATTAGAGCGGATTTCAGATGACTGAAGTGAAACCAATCGCAAAGTAATTACACCAATTCTGAATAATATATAGATTTAGCCACTGGCTAAAAGCGGAGCTCCTGGTTATAAAATTTTCTATTTTATATGGTTGCTTTAGAGTCTTCACGAGATATTAATTTTTCAAGCATAGATGACGTCATCGATGACGTCATATCACGTGACCACTTCATTTCGATCATATGGTGGCCTAGACTACACTACCCAAGTTTGGTTCTTTTAGAGTTTTCCCTTCACGAGATATTATTTTTTCAAGCATAGATGACGTCATCGATGACGTCACATCACGTGACCACTTCATTTTGCTCATCTGGTGACCTAGACCACACTACCCAAGTTTGGTTGTTCTAGAGTCATCTCTTGACGAGATATTCATTTTTCAAGCATAGATCACGTGACCACTTCATTTCGCTCATCTGGTGACCAAGACCACACTGCCCAAGTTTGGTTGTTTTAGAGTCTTCTCTTCACGAGATATTCATTTTTCAAGCATAGATGACGTCATCGATGACGTCATATCACGTGACCACTTCATTTCGATCATATGGTGGCCTAGACCACACTACCCAAGTTTGGTTCTTTTAGAGTTTTCCCTTCACGAGATATTATTTTTTCAAGCATAGATGACGTCATCGATGACGTCACATCACGTGACCACTTCATTTTGCTCATCTGGTGACCTAGACCACACTTCCCAAGTTTGGTTGTTCTAGAGTCTTCTCTTGACGAGATATTCATTTTTCAAGCACAGATGACGTCATCGATGACGTCACATCACGTGACCACTTCATTTCGCTCATCTGGTGACCTAGACCACACTACCCAAGTTTGGTTGTTTTAGAGTCTTCTCTTCTCGAGATATTCATTTTTCAAGCATAGATGACGTCATCGATGACGTCATATCACGTGACCACTTCATTTCGATCATATGGTGACCAAGACCACACTACCCAAGTTTGGTTGTTTTAGAGTCTTCTCTTCACGAGATATTCATTTTTCAAGCATAGATGACGTCATCTATGACGTCACATCACGTGACCACTTCATTTCGCTCATCTGGTGACCTAGACCACACTACCCAAGTTTGGTTGTTTTAGAGTCTTCTCTTCACGAGTTATTCATTTTTCAAGCATAGATGACGTCATCGATGACGTCACATCACGTGACCGTGCTACAGCACCCCCCTTGTGGCATAGACAAAATATCCCAAGTATGGCTGTCTTAGCATGTTCCCTTGAGGAGATATAATTTTTTCTTTGCATACCACAGGGTTCCCATGTGTACACGGACGACGGCGGACGGACGGCGGACACTATAGGTTTAATACCAGAAAAATAAAGAAAAAATCATATCTCCCGAAGGGAAGCTTCTCTACAAGCCAAACTTGGACAAACTTTCAAAGACCATCAGAGGAACTCTACACCAAAGTCACGTTCACTCACGCCATCAATGACGTCATCAAAATGATCCAAAATGCCCGTGACGTTCAAAAATCAACTCGATGGTATACGTTTTTCCCTTAGGTATGGTGCTCCGCTTGCGCGGGCCTTCGGCCCGCGCTGGAGCTCCGCTAAAATCTAAGGAGTCACGAGTCATCTGAAATCCGCTCTAAGTCAGAGTTTCTGATGGTAATGAATCATGTGAACAAAAACAAAGCAATGCATTATGGACAGAGTGAGATGGACCTTTAAGTCAGAGTTTCTGATGGTAATGAATCATGTGAACATTAACATAGCAATGCGTTATGGGCAGGGTGAGACGGATCCTTTAAGTCAGAGTTTCTGATGTAATGAATCATGTGAACAAAAACAAAGCAATGCATTATGGACAGGGTGAGATGGATCTTTTTAAGGGGGGTGGTCAAAGCAAAGGTACTCAAGGGGGGTGGGGAGGGGTACTTCGTCCCACAACCCACCACCTCACCTGACCATGGTTTTGACCTCTTCCCTAAAATGGGAAAAACAATTGTGGGAAAACGCCAGGAAGTTGCTTTATACCTGCACTATCAGACAGAGCGGAAATGACCTGCTTAGATCACTAAATTTCAAATAATATTACGTCGGGTTAACTCAGATAAGCTTGATTTTTTGCATACAGACTCCTTAGCTGATGGCCAACAAATATCAAAAAGGACTTTTTTCTAATGGATCCGTCTTTGAGATATTAGGCTTTAAACCTTGGTTTCTGTGCCATTTTATGGGAGAATTGGTACTTTGATCAGGAATAATTATGCAAACTTTGTTAAATCATATCTAAAATTCATATTCTTAAAATTTCTTAAAAACTTGGAATTGAGTTTTTGGTCATGGAAACTCCTCGTATACGGAATCTTGAGCTTATACATTGAAATATGGCGAAGTTAGACATTTCATTTTTGGTCATTTCCGCTCTGTCGCACTATCATGTATGCAGTGTTATTAAAATCATTCTATTATGCACGCCAAACCAAGCTCCGTATACTGATGTCCTCTTTTAGATGAGCCAGCATGTAACGTGACGTTCGAAAAGCTTGGATGTTACAAGGACACCGAAAGCCCGCGGAGAATGGGAACTCTGATTTGGGATGGCCGTTCTACGATCGACTGGAATAATTATGAAGCAACACTTAAAAGGATCGTTTGCGCATGCGCAAATGAAGCCCAGAAGAGCGGGTTTTCCCACTTTGGTGTGCAGTTCTATGGTAAGAACCTTTCCCTCGTTGGCGGATCTGGGATTTCAAAAATAGGGTGATCATTCAGTTTGTGCTCCGAAGTTTATTGCCGTCATTTACCCGAATTTCCATCTACATTACTTTACTGTGCTGAAAACTGTGTTTCTAATTGAAGCTAGCATGTACTCTGGTATATATTTATGGGCAAATTTGGTTTGATTCGGCAAAATATCAGGCGAGTTTGGTGGAGCCGTGGTTCGTGTCTCGCCAAAATACCCATGGCGAGACCAAACGAGCTCTGATATTTTGCCGAAACAAACCAAATTCGCCCGATTATTTATTTATCATCCCACCTAAACATCCAAATAAAGAAAAACTTATGTGTTCTCAGCTAAAAATTATTGCGTTTTTCTAAAGACGAACTTCATTTTGCCGTCGCGACAGAAAACATATTTTGTGTTTTTTGCCGTCGCGAACTCCAGACTATATTTATTCTAATTATTTACTAAAGGAAATTGATGTTTTAACTATTTTTCAAGTCTTTTACAAGAGTTTTAGATGAACTGTTCCTGATATTTACTGTGCGACTACGTCAACCGTGCCATTTTGTAAGAAGTTAGCCAATCAGAAAGCGAGTACAGAACAAAGGATCTCGACTTTCTTGAGATCTGAGACACCGAAATATCGCTTTTCTCGTAAAAATTGAGGAAATTATGGGCAGAAATAACTTCAAAACACTTAATTACTGATCGTCAGATGTATTGCAGGTATTAAATTTGCTTAAAATGGTTTGGATCTCTAAATGACTAAACTTTTTACGGGATGGCCGGTTGACGTAGTCGCACAGTAATCGCATATCAGGTCAGTGACCCGATACCGTAGAAAATCAGGACAGTAGATCTCGTTCCTTATTGGCTGACGAACTCAAGTGGGATGATAGCAACTTTTATCTATCACTCTCATAGGAGGGGTTGCAACCTCCACAACCCTTCCCAGGATCCGCCCCTGGAGCCAAGCCGTGTCTAAATTAATACAGTGTATATATAGGAATTGGTTATGTTCCACTACTTAGGGGAATGTTGGTCAGGACCCGAGGCTGGCGATACTTATTTCCGTGGCGGTCTGTCTGACAATTGTATAAATTATGGTTACGGAAAGTGCCCCGCCAATCCGAAGGCCAACAAGAACGAATGCGCTGGTGTGAATCTCACCAATTATGTCTATGGAATCAAAAACCAAGGTAAGCTGGGTAACACTAGTAAAACGCGCGCTCTGATTGGTTGACAGGCCGTGCTGATACAACAACACTAGCAAAACGCGCGCACTGGTAAACGCGCGCTCTGATTGGTTGACGGGTCGTGTGTGATTACAGTACACACACAACGGACGACATAGCGCGCGCACTCTAGCAAAACCGGGTTTGAAAAGCGGTTTGGGGTTTTCATGACCAGAAAAAAGTTTTTGTTGTTGTAATAAACAATTACAGGGGCGGATCTAGGAATTTCAGAAGGGGGTGGGGGGATCCCCGAGAAAGGGGTGGGGGGAGGGGCTGAAATAGATCTACGTCTGTACTATAATAGATACATAGGAGACGTCACAACGTGCTTGCTAATCTCACGAATCTGTTTTGGATTGTAATAGCCGCCCCGATTGTCAAGCCGCCGGAGGAAGAAACGTAAGTATTTAATCCACCTGGGAAGATGAGTTCTTCTGTGATGTAAATATGCTGTGAAAATTTGAATCGGATTTTAGTTACGTGATTCTACTTGACAACTTAGATAACATAGAGCAGACTGTGAAAAGTGCCGCGACAAAATTGTGCCGCGCTGCGACCGTGACGCGACTACGCGATTTCAGTCCATATTTACAGCAGGCCAGGTTCCGTGTCGCAACAGTCGCGGCACTTTTCACAGTCATACGAAATCTGCTCTATATCCCAATACAAGAAATCGGCGCCGCCATATTCCATAATACCGGTAATGGGGAGCGAGCGGTAAAAGAAAACCAGCTCAAATGGCCCTAAAACCCATCCAAAGTCGTAGCGAGAATTATGAAGAGTTCCATCGGATTCCAAATGCTTTCCTCACCTCCACCAAATACAATAAACGAGAGACATAAGATGTAAGTGAAGTAAGTGAGCTTAATTTACAATCACAACTGGATGAAACTACGGATTTGGTCAAGTTTGCATTTGTGAGCAAATCTAAGCAAATATGGTATAAACCCATAGTATATAAACCTAAACTCGAAGCAAACGTGGTCGATCATACGTGCGTAAGTACGGTCTTCACCACGTTTGCTCCACATTTACTATAGGTTTTCATCCAAATTTGCTCATGAGCAAGCTTGAGCAAATCGTTCTTCGTGCAGTTTCTGGACTGCCTGCTGTAACGTTTTCACAATCATAAAGAAATCAGCTCTAACAATCTAAACCCGTTTTTTTTCTACAGCTAAAACGATCTGCAGTGTTACATGGCATAAAATTGGGTGCTACCACGATAACATGGTCAATCCACGCCCTCTGCCCGAGCTCCTTATTACAAATCGCGACCCAATCAGTAGCTCCTATGTTGATGTCAACTTCAAGTGGGCACAATACGCCAAATATTTACCAGATGCAGTGTGCAAGTGTGCCGAAGCAGCTAAGAAGAACAACTACACCACGTTTGGCTTGCAGTATTATGGTAAGCCGGAAATCAATCAAAGAAACCGTAAGATACCCAGCCTGGACTTTTAGTGAATTTTGAAATGATCACCCTGAAATTTATGGTTACCCAAAAAAATAGATTCTCTCTTCTATTGCGGGCTACACCAGCAACAGAGAGTTGGCAATTTTTCCCATTTCGCTATAGTTCAGTCACTTTTATCTCCTTGCATCCCTAACTGTTTACTTCTTTAAATAATCCAGATCAATTTCTGTGATTATCATTGTATAATGGCGTAAAAATTCAACAACTTTTTAAGTTTTTGAGTCCAAACCGAACGCCGTGGCGCTGTGCTGGATGTGCAGGACGAAGCGCGCTCACTGATCCAAGACGGACTGTGATTGGCTGTGTACACGGGTCAACAATAACGCAAGTGCTTATGCGTAATAAGAGCCTGCGATGTTTTTTAAACCGCTGAACGTTCCGTTTTGGCTTGGATGGGTTGCTTTCTCATGCGACGTTGAATGATACGTATGGGGCTCCACTCCGCGCCTTCGGCGCAGGAAGTTCCGCTAAAAATGCTGGAATGAGCCACAGGAAGCTTACCTTTACAGTTTAAGGAAAAAATAAAATCTTTCCAGTTTTCGCTGGATAAAGCGAAAGGAAATCTTTTTTTCTTTGCGCTACGTTCTCGGTCTATCCTGATTGGCTAATTATGCTTTACTGTAATTACCCAGACTCGCCCACTAGGGCCTCATTACCACGAAATGGCTTCCGTCTAGCGCTAACCTCGTAAGGGGTGGAGCATTAGAAATTGGGGGAAAGGGGATTGTTTTTTCAGGTTGTGCAAGAATTTTTTTTCCGGAATTTGTATAATGTTTTTTTACTAGCTTGGATCTCTGGAACATTGGCCTTGCTCCAATAAAAGACCGAGAACGCAGGGCAAAGAAAATAGATTTCCTTAGCGCTTATTCAGCGAAAAATGGAAAGATTTTTATTGTTTATCTTGATTTAAACTGTAAAGGTGAGCTCCCTGAGGAAGCAGCATTGACAATAGACCACTAGTGTGTCTTTGGCTCATTTTGTTTTGCTAGATCTTGGGCGGCCTTCCTGTGGTCTTGCCCACGCATGCGCGCCACAGCACAGCATCTTTCTGTTCGGGTTGCTGCGGAGGAAAATTACCCCTGGTAAAGTGTTGCTGGTTGTGAACAGCTCGGCCGTTCCTTGACAAACTTGACCAATCATATGCACCTAGCATATTTGTTTCTTCTTTTTTTTCGTTTGATTTTTTTAGCCGAGTGTTGGTCTGGCCCGAAAGCTGACGAAACCTACGAACGAAATGGAGTGGCTAAAACATGCATTGATAGCAAGTTCAAGTCCTGCCCCGCGGATGCTGAAACCCCTTGCATAGGAGAACAAGAAACCAACTATGTCTACACCATAGGTAGGTGGCGGCACTGAAAAAACTCACTCAAAAATGTAAGACCATGCAAGTCTCCGATTTCAAAAATGATTTTATCCGAAAAGATACCCTGTTCTATGATTTGTTCTATTGGCTGATGGAAAAAAATCTGGACCCCGTTTGGCGGGGGCTGGTGGAAATGAGGGGGGGGGGGGGGTCACCCGAAAAAATACGGCCTCAAAGGGGGGGTCACCCAAAAAAATACGCCACTAAAGGGGAGGGGGGGTCACCCAAAAAAATACAAGCACATAACAGGGAGGAAACGAAAAGTTTGTATTTTTTACAGCATGCAATATGTTTGTTACATGTTTCAACTCGCTTATATGTTTCTAATTTCACTCAATATAAAAAATAAAAATTTCGGCGCGCTTCGCGCGCATGCAGAATTTAACATATAATATGCAGTGATAGGCCTGCGGGCAATCTCTATGTTTGAAAGAACACACCTTAGGTAAGCGTGAGTTCAACAAGCAAGGTATTAGTATCTGGAAAGATGTTTCGATGATGGAAATCTGAAGATGATGACTGACAACGTGACGTCACTACAGGCCGTTGAAATGGTGCCAAAGTTAGGAATTTGTATATCAACCATTTTAAACGTTGGTAAATGTTCTAACCACTAAGCCGACTCCAAAACCGAAAACTTCATTAAAATCGAACATATAGATCAAAAGTTATTAAGAAATCGTGATTTCGAAGCTCCCGCCGGAATCTCTGGAATTTAATTGTTCCTTGACCATATAAGGTAAAATTTCGGCGATTTTAAACGTCAACGCGTTAACTCCTATGATGTTGTTTCAAGCAGTTATAGCAATATTTTAAAATTTGTAGTTACTTTGACTTTGACATGAAACTTGATACCTTGTTTACGTCACTTTGACGTAAAAATTGCATGTTAGAAGACGTCATACTGACGTAATATGACGTCTAAAGTATCATATGACTAAGTCAAAGTAACTACAATTTTGAGACATTCCTATATCTGAAACGTATGTCTCCAACAGATTTAAGCAGCGCCCTCTCTAAATCGCCGAATTTTACCATATATGGTCAAATTGACCATCAAAGCGGGAAATTTGAACTTTTTTAATTAGTCATAACTTCTCTCGGTTTTATCAGAATTCTCTCCGGTTTTCGATACAGTCGTTCATTTACTGCGACGATTAAATAGAAACTGATTGCATAGCCGATTTCCTAATTAAAAATTTTTGGGCTATGTTCCACGGTGATTTGACGTCACATTGTCAATCAATCAAACTGTGTCATCACATTTTGATTGGCATTCCCTGGGCTGCTCACCTGCCAAGTTATAGCTCATTTGCGCTACGTGTTAAAACGTTATGAGCGTAATTCGTATGAAAGCTGTCCAACTGGAGGAAAATATCTACGTTATAACCATCGTGAAAACGTTTAATAGTTCTGAGGGGGGATCGGTTCCTTAGCTTTGACAGAAGTAAGAAAAACGTTAAGAAGAATGAGACTGCATCACTTAGGCAAGAGTCTATCTTACAGGGCAAGCATTTATAAGAGGGGGGGGGGGGGGCACAAGAAAAAATACATTGGATTTTGGGGGGCCACCTAAAAAAATACGGACATGAAAGGGGAGCCACCCAAAAAAATACAGGGTCTCCCCTCATTTCCACCAGCCCCCACTCCCTGATAAAAAATGAACGGTCCCTTAGCACATATTCGACATTGCGAATAAAGTGTACAGTACAAAAAGAAAACAACTAATAGATAAAGATTTACAAAGTATAAGAACACAAAGCAAAGTGCGTAGTGGCCATGTAGCGCATGGCCCCTTGTCCTACTCACAATACTAACTCACACTCATTATTATAAAACTGGTTTCAATTGGATGAGTTATCCAAAAATGTAAAGCGCTTAGAGGTTTGAGGATAAGCATATAAGGGACTGTCCGTTAATTACGTCGCAGGGGGGGCTGGTGGTTTTATAGGGGGGGTAAATTTTGCAGAACGTTGAAAAATTTGGGGGTAAATTTTAGAACACGCGAAACTTTCGGGGGTGCATTTCAGTGTCATGCAAATTTTCAACAGACTATACGACTGAGATTGAGTGCAATTGCGTGAAACGCAGAGCACTGTATAAATCCGGAGTGTCCTAAGCCAACTAAAGCTTTCCCACTAAAGGTTTCTGTCTTCTCCTCTCTTTCTTGCCAGTTAGAGCTGTTTCCTACCGGTACATCCTCTTCAACAATCGTACTTAGTTTAGACGCCATTTTGATGCTTACATTGTAGCTTAGTCATTAGCGCGCAGGGGGAGGGGGGTAAAATTTCAAATAGCCGTTTTTCGAAGGGGGTAGAAATTGAAACTACTTTTTTGTACGGGGGTAAGTTTTCACAAAACCTACGAGCAGAAAAACCACCAGCCCCCCTGCGACGTAATTAACGAACAGTCCCTAAGCAGAGTTACTTCACTTTACTTGTCTCTACTACACTCGTATTACCGTAGTGGCATATCTTCATTCTTTAACCGCTTGTGAAGGTAAAGAAATAAGTAAAGTTCAAAGGAAAAATATCTCGACCTTGGAATACGCTGGATGACGAAAATATATTTTCACTTTGAACTGCGCAGTATTACCGTAGTTAACGTAGTAGGAGCGAAGAAGAAACCCGTTTTCAAAACATCGATTTGTTTTTGCCTTTGCTGTTCCGCCAGTCAATTCTTATGAGCCAATCAGATTTTGCCCTGTTTTGCCTTAGTGCAGTCACCTGGCTTCCCGTCGCGACGTTCTGGTTTTAATAGTTCAGAGGGAAGCCAGTTGACTGTACTAATCGAAAAAGGGCAAGAGTTTGATGGCTTAGAAAGTTTGATTGGCGGAACAGAAAAGTAAAAAAATCCCCCAAAACAATTGATGTTTTTGAAAACGTTTGGTCGCGATACACGGTTTTAGCATCTAAAAATAACTAGGTCAGGAAATGCGCTGCCTCAACTATATAGGTTAGATGAAAGCTCCTACTTATGGGCTCCTGACGGAAACCAAAACCCCGGGGGGGGGGGGGGGACTCCCCATATTTCAGATGAGGGTGCTCGTCGGGAAAATTGATTTTGACCCTAAGGGATAGCAAAATGGGTGTGGCCAACAGCAAATTTACCCTAAAAGAAAGCAAATTTGGCGAGGCAAACGCCGAATTTACCCTAAAAGATAGCAAATTTGGCAGGTCAAAACAAATAAAAGCGAGTTTTAGGTCTTTTAGGGTTTCATCCAAGTTTCCTTTCAAAATGTCAGTTCTGGTGTCAGTACCAATATATTTCTGGGCAAGGATTGGTCTGAGATAGGGATAGGGCTGATTTTAAACACCCATAAAAGATAGCACGTCTGTCAATTTTATACCCTAAGGGATAGGACGAGCACCCCGTCTGAAAATATGGGGAGTCCCCCCCCCCCCCCCCCCGGGACCAAAACGTAGTTTGGTGTTCGGAAATGCCAAGCTGGAGTTCGCAGAATTATGAAAATGGCAGTAAGGAAGAATTAGGAAAATAACGTGAACATCATGAGAGGAAAGGGCGTTTAAAGAATGTAAACAGTCCTAAAATTGTGACATTCCTATTAAAAATGCAGCTACTTGCCCCGTGAAATTCGAGAAGATTGGCTGCTTCAAAGATGACCACAAGAAACCCAGACCACTGCCTGAAGTGCTGTTCAACGATCGAGACCCATCTTCACATGTCTTCAGTGGAACTCTCCTAAATTGGAACACGTACGATACATATCTTACCAATGCCGTATGCAGATGCGCCGAGAAGGCTAAAGAGAAGGGGTTTACCTACTTTGGTATGCAGTTTTACGGTAGGTTATTTTCTCAGTAAAAATCATGATAATTCAAATAAGAAAGTGCACGAATCGATCGTGGGATGCCTGTGGGTTTTTTAACTCTCGTCTCAGGCCCTCGGCCGATATTCAAAAATGGAAACATGGTACGACCGGGTTTTTTTTCGCTAAATATTAGAAAAAAAACCTTCATACCTTCCGAATAAGGCAAGGAGGATTTCTTAGTAAGGAAGTCTTGCAACGTCGCGTATCGATAAGTTTTCTTGATGTCCTACCTCAAGGGTGGATGGTGCTTGACCTATATCGGTACTACCTCGTCTTGCTCACTTGCGCCATTGTTGTATCTTGTCCAATCCCTCTGCGTGCAATGCTTTCGAAACCAGTTTGAAAACCTTAAAGGGACTGTGTCACGGTTATTTAATAAACTTGTGAATGCAGCTCTAAATTTGTATGTAGACATCCCCAAATCACTTATATCACTTGGTGTTAGCCTCATAGCCAATGTAGGCAAGTTTTAGCGGCAAGAATGCCGATTTGCAAGCAAATTTTGATGTAAATTCAAACTTTGAAAACTTGTCATCCTGACAAGATTTCAAAAACTCATTGTTGCAATGCGTTTCCATCCGCTCTGTAATAGATCCATGAAGCCTACAACCATAATAAATTTGCAGTTAAAGGGCTATTTAACAAACCTAGACTAGTATCATACTAGTTTAATTCCATATAGCGTCACAACTGTCACAGAACAACTTTGTTCACGACAGCTCTGACAGTCACAACTATATGGAAACCGAGCTTAAGAGGATCATTATCAAATTTTTCTATTTATGCCCCAGGGGAATGTTGGTCCGGAGCTGAGGATGGCTTGTCTTATGACAGAGACGGAAAATCTTCCGACTGTATTGACGGCAAGTTCAAGGAATGCCCATCTAATAGCACTACTGACTGCGTGGCAAGGAAAATGCCAACTTCGTCTACAGGGTGCCCTTGTAGGTCAAATGAAAGACGACTCAAAAGCAGTTGAAGAAAATGTAACTCACAAAATGAAAATTAAGCCTGGTTTAATAAACAAAATTTAAAACACAATGCCTTTAGAGAACTATATATCTCCGGCACACAACGGAGCTGTTCCTCAGTAACATGTTCCCCGCCCCCTTGTACAGTAAGATATCCACGGGCACACAACGGAGCTGTTCCTCAGTAACATGTCAGGGGCGTAGCCAGGGGGGTTCCAGGGGTTCCGGAACACCCCCTCTCCCGCAGCGGAACCCCCCTCGCCTCTGTTCTGGACCGACTTATTACTAAAATTCGGTAAATATTTAATAAACAACAAATAAAACCTCCAATAAAATGTAGCAAATTTCTTCAAACGCTAGTTTTTTCCCGAGATCAATATTTTGGCTGGGTTTCCTGTGGCGAGAACGCAAAAAAACGTCCGATTTATGTGGAGTTTTTTATTTTTTGAATTTTGGAACCCCCCTCTCATAAGTGCTGGCTACGCCCCTGCATGTTTCCCGCCCCCTTGTACAGTAAGAGATTCACGGGCACACAACGGACTCTTGTTACTCGGCTCCTTGTACAGTTAGATATCCACGAGCACATAACGGACCTGTTCCTCACGCCCTTGTACAGTTAGATATCCACGAGCACATAACGGACCTGTTCCTCAGTATACCTGTTCCTCACGCCCTTGTACAGTAAGATATTCACGAGCACACAACGGACCTGTTCCTCAGTAAACCTGTTCCTCGCCTCCTCAGATGACTGTCGTGATTTAATTGCGTTTGCGATTGGTTTGCTTTCTCATTGGCTGCTTATTTCTATCCCAACCGATGAAATTGCGAACTAATTATAAGCAAGGAATTACTAGCCAATCAAATTCGAGAGCAATTGTGTGACTACTAAGTAATCCTGAATTGGTTTGGCTCCTGATTGGCTGGGCTGGAAACCATTCAACAGCAAGTTGTAATTACTCTTGTTTCTGATTGGCTAGTGATTACACAATAGGAAATTTTCATTATGACGTATTTTACTCGACTACCAGAAACCTTTGCGTTGTCCCTTTGTTCGCGCAATTACCGCCTTTTGTTTCCAATAGCGGTTTATCTGCATAAGAAAAGAAAACTGAAAAGGATTCTAGTAGTCGTAGTCAAATGACGCAATAGTGCAAATGTCCTATTGCGTTTACTTTCACGACGGTCATCTGAAATCTGCTCTATTCGAAGAAGAATTACGTGTAGAAATCTCGTAATAAACATCTAAAATAAAACTTTCAGATTTGTTTTACCAAATTCAATCTAAATCAGACGATGGAAATGGAAAAGTAAAAGCCTAAATGAATTTTACTCCATCACATTTTAGAAAATAACACCTATGTTGTATTGTGAATGTGCGCATTCTGATTGGTTAAAAAGCGTGTTTGTAAGAGACCTGAGAAACACGATTGTCACGCAACGCTGTCGCGCGTTTGTATGTTATTTTCTAAAAGCAATAAAAATACTTTCTGCGTGCTCTCTGGTTTCTACAAACACTCGGGGAATGTTGGTCGAACTGATAAAACTTGAAAGACACTCGCCTTCGGCTCGTGTCTTTCAAGTTTTGATCAGTTCTCCCAACATCCCCCTCGTGTTTGTAAGAAAGCAGAGAGCACGCGGAAAGCACTTTTATTGCTTAATTATACAACAACACTAGTAAATCGCGCGCTCTGATTGGTCGAGAGCCATGTTGCTATAAGAGTACAGATACACGGTGACAAAAATCCTGTTTGTGTTGTATAAAACAAATAGATCTCGTTTTTTGTGCGTATGTACTGTAATAGATACACAGAAGACTTCGTCTCGTTGCGTACTTTTTGTTCACGACATTCACGACGTCATCTGTCACGCAAAACGAGATCTATTTGTTAGAGTGGTGTGTCCGTGAACTATATGCACAGGGAATTTCTGCAGAAAACCCATCCATGGGAAAAGGTGAATTATTTCCAAGGCACACACATGGGAAGTGTTCGAAATTCACATGGATAGACTTGGAAATCTTCCCATTCTTCTTCCATGGAAATGACACTTTTCCCATGGATGGGGTTCTGCAGAAACTCCTTGTAATGTCCAAGCTTGTGTGTCCAGCAGCAAATTGTTCTGTAGATATGATAGTAACAATGCAATAAAGTACAGTGATTTGTTTAAAAATGCAATATCTTCAAATCCTTTTTATTGCAGTTTTGTAGACTGCTTGCATTCCCTTCTTTGGCGCATGGCGCACAATTCTATACAGTCTGGTCGTCGCGCATGCGCACTAGAATCTTTAAAAAGTCGAGAAGAAGAACGAAAAATTAATACTGAAACGTTCGATGCTTTGGTATATTTTGCTTTCTGTAGAAGATCAGTTTGTGTGCGTCATTTTTGTATATATCTATTTTTTTAAGTCTCCCCATAGTCGTGGATTCTAGGTGTTTTATAACGTCGGGGAAGTTTTCCCAACAGGTTCCATTCACGCTTGAAGTTTTTCGGCCATCTGGCAATGCTTCTGTACAGAGAAGCAGTGTTTTTCGTCATTTCGCGCGAAAACAACGAGTTATTCCGGTTACTTGTGATATACGGGCAATTTTTGTATATATCCAGATTGAAAGTTTAAGATGTAAACACAGTTTTCACGTGGAAAATATAATGAGAAACAGTGGCTAAACTGGTTCCATATTTCGCTCAAGTTAGTGAAAAATGGCATCTGAGAACGTTTGGAGTGCAGTTCCTGTTCGAATGCACGATCGGCGCGCGTAAACAACCATAACACGGCAGCGATTCTTCGCGAAAAACCCTCCATTTCCTTCCTCCATTTTGTATTCAAAGCCTCCCATCATTCATTGCAGCTTCTTATTCAAACCCAGGCTTTTCCGATCGTTTCTAACCGCTAGAGATCATAGTAGATTGGTACTGAATCTATTGTCATTTGGCGCGGCACAGAATTTGCGTGGTAAGTTTCTTCATTTTTGAAAAACGAAAATGTCGGAAGTCTTATAGACAAGTTTACTCATCTTCATTGACAAATAAACAGTTACTTGGGCAACAAATCAGCAAATCTGAGTTCCATTTATTTCATAACCGAAAAGCCGAAACGTTTTGCTGTCTGAAAACTCCCAAATAAGATGGAGGATGAGCTTGGCCGATTGTAATGTTTTTAGTTTACATTTTTCACATTGTAAGAATCTTCTATGGCAGCGCCTAAATACTTCTCTAGAAATGAATGTTAACGGAGGTTTTAACTTGTTCTACTCTCCTCAATATTATAAACCTTGTGACATAAATTAATGACAAAAACACAAAAGGCAAATCAACCAGTTAATGTTTATGCTTTTGAACTTGAAACAACAAACAAGTTTTATGTTTATGCTTTTGAACTAGACACTAAAAAAATCAATGCTGCACACTAAAATGCCTATAAAGCCCATACACTGAGCTCTCTGGTTTTCTACGGCATTTGGAATTATATAGATTAATAATGCCATAATTCATCAAAACAGTTAAAAACTAGGGATACAAAAAGGCTAATAATTTTCCAAATGCAAAATAAATAATTAATACTTAACAAAGTTGCTGCTGCTGTCAGTGAAATTTGGCTACCTAGTTTTTGGACGTTCCATCAACAAAACTGTCACTTCCTGGATTTCAGACCAAAATGCCAATGTGAATTGTATAAGAATACAGACATCAGTCTGGATAAAACTCAAAACTATTGTCTTCTTGGAATGGAAAACTCTGTGCTAGCAGAGAGAAAAAGTGCAGATGTTCCACATTTTCTTGTATAACTCTTTCACAGTTTTCACTGGCAAAGGGGTACAGTAGAAAAAAAAACACAGTAAGGGTGGTGGTGCTGCAAAAGTCAAACAAGTGGGATTCAGCTGGAGACAGAGAATATGTTGGCCCTTACGAAAAGAAAAATGCTGAATACTGAGATGAGGGGGTGAAACATACAAAGAAAATAGAAAATCAGTAATTCCAATCATTTCTGGGTGCACATTTAAAATAATTGGTTGGTAATTTTGTAAATGATTAACAAAAGTAAAATATAATATTAGGGCCAGGAGTATTTTTAGGGTTGAAATGTTTTCTGATTACGAATTTTTTAGGGAAATTTGCGCTTCACAACGGTCATCCCAATCATTTTAATCTTGAATCCCCCCCCCCCCCCCCCGTTCCTCCAACCCCCCGGGAAACAAAAGAAACAGAGAGTCAAGGCTGAGATGCTATTGTTTGAGACAGTTTGGTTGGCAAAATGAAAAAATCCCAAATATTGACAAAAACAATAAGGCCTTAATTGTGTCAATGAGACCATCATTATGGTTAGGTTGAGCATCCCAAAGGGTGGTTCCAGAACCCCTCTTTTTGGCAGTAATGCTTGCTAATGTGCTTGTTGTTGTTACTCCTGAAATTTATGGGTAGGGATATAGTAATGTCGGATCCCCCCACCTTAAAAAATGAGAAGGAACCCCTGTAGGGTCATGAGTAACTTTGATAAAGTTGTTCTCACTGGGGTGAAGGGCAAGAATGATGCAAAACATTCTTAAGTGAAAAAAATTACAACTTAACAAGAATGTGCCTATAAACTAACTCATCTTTACAGACACAGAAGACTGTCAAGCTGAGAAATGGACCCTACTATTTTATTAGATATGCACATTTTAGTGGCAAGACAACTGATGACTGGGCTATTCCATTATCAAGGAATTTGGATTTCTGCCAGGACCCTTCATATTTCTACCCTGGATTTCTAATTTAGGGGTTTATTTGATTTTGATCCTGGATTTCTTATAGGGTGATGCTTTAAGAGCTTGGATTTCAAAGGGTTCATTTAGCATGAGCAATTTTCAAGTGAGTTTGGAACAAGAAAGTTTGAATTCTAACAGAAGTAGAGCAATTTAATAAGTGTTCCTTGATAGGGGTTGTCAGAGCTGTCAGAACAAGCCGGCAATCGCCAGAGCTCCAGTAACTACTTCGCTTTTAATCGTCTCCTACTTTTTGCCACATGTGAGACACAAAAAAGTTTGAACCACAGAACTTTGTTAATTATGCAGCCTAAAGCCTCAACTAATTGTTTGCAAACATAAAATAAAAACTGGAATCCTTAAATAATTGTAGTTCCTCTTAAATATCTCCTAGCTCCATGCCTATTTCAGAATTGGCTTGGTGAGGAAACTAAGTTATTGCTTTGAAACTACCAAATTTGCATGCTGGCTACCTTTTTTGAGCAGCTGCTTATTTAAAAAAATTCTGACAGCTCTGGGTTGTGAATCTAAAGTGAAAGAAAATTCATTCCTCAGATAAAAATACAAATTCAAACTATTACCTTCATGTAATTTTTATTTAAAAATATACAATTTTGCCAACTGGACATTTCTGAAAACATTTACATCATAATATTTCATGCACCTTAGCATGCTAGATGTTTCAAGCTTAAATTAATGTTATAAAGAATTTCAATTGATAAAAATGATGTCTCATTTTGTCTTATTTTCAAAGCAAAGAGTGTTTTACAAGGAAAGCATCATTTGAAATAAAAATTAAAGGATATAATAATAGCTAACTGTTGACGGGACCCTGAGAGATGGACCCGTACTTGGAACTGGATTGAAACTCATCTCCATTCTTGCCCGCGCTGGTCCCAACCAAGTGGAAAATCAAAGGAGGCAAAGTTGGTCTTATCAAACAAAAAAATCCTTATCTTGCCTCCAAACAATCACGTCAAAATAAAAAGGAATATGGGAATAGCTAGTGGACTTCAATTGGGGCCCTAATAAAAACAAAAACAAAATCCATGCTTTACTGAAGCCTGGCTCATCCATGTTTGCCATTCATAAGTCCTATAACAAGACATCAAAAATAATAGAACTTAAAATGTATGTATTTGTATTGTTGCACTTTGCAAACCATTGCCTGGCTGAAAAAAATTATGACACAGTCATGTCATTGTCTCATCCTAAAATGATCTGATGTCACTTACCTGATCAAGTCACTTGTGAGGTTGCCTTTATTCTCCCATTTGATTAAGTTTCCGTCTGTAGGTGAAAAGAAATTTAATGAAAGCTGATCGGTCAAGTAGACCATTCGACTCTATGTGATCTTGGGCACTAAATCAAAATTTATCTAAATCAATTGCGCTATTTTGCTTACCAACTCATTCTCAATGTTATGGAAATAAATGAGTTTGACTATGAAAGATCAATGGATCTATCCTGACATTGATTATTAGTGTGTAACGTGCTTTAGTTGAGGTAACTTAATGTACTTTGATACTCACACTTCCACTGTTTTCCTTCTTGAAATGATCCTCTCCACTGTAAAATAGGCTTGTGAAACTGTTAGACTGGTAGAACGTCTCTTTTTCCTTGCCGTCTCGGAAAACCAACCACTGAACTCATTTAATTCTTGGTAAAAGCCAGTGTTTTTAGACTCTGCAGCAATTTGCCCCTTCGAAGCCGCCATGTTGTTTTGGTAAAATCTGAGCCCGCGATCAGCTACCACTGACCGCCTCAACTGTATAGAATTTTGCGCCATGGAACGTCCGTGAAAACGACGAGCTTGTGAAAAAACGAGTGCCATGGCTTGAAGTACCGACAAAGGCATGAGCGAGAGCCGAAGGAGCAAAACATCACGCCGCAGGGGACGAGAGGCTTTTCACGCGCTCGTTTTCACAGGCGTTCGGGCGTTCGCCTAAGAAGGGATTGCAAGCAGTCTAGCGCAGCAGCAGCGGTTTTGATAATTCTGAGAGTTCTGAGTGGGGGAGGGATACGCCATGTTTGTCTACAACGTTATGCACGGCGAAAAGTTGTTGGAACAAAGAAGTCACTGAAATTCTAATTTGGCTACAGTCGTCATTTTCGCACCAGTTCCTCATGGACTCTGAGCGCCTACAAACTGGCCTGCGTGTAGTCTGCTAGCAGGCGTTGGAGGCTGTTTTTATCGCGACTACGAACTCCGAAGTTTCGCCGATAAAAACAGCCTCTAACGCCTGCTGGGGGCTCTAAAGGGGAGGGCAGGGGAGTACTCATTGACAAGAGACAAGGGAAGGGAGGCTCTTCTCCCCTTCCCCTTCACAGGGAAGTTTCTGCAAACCCATCAATGGGAAAAGCTCATGCAATTTCCCATGGTAGAAGAATGAAAGTGTTCGGATTTCCCATATTATCCATGTGAATTCGGAACATTTCCCATGCGTGTGCCTTGGGAAATTGAGTTTTTCCCACGGATTGGTTTCTGCAGAATTCCCTGTGTGTGTTATAACCGCTACGCAAGCTACTTTCAAACTGAATTGGGAGATAAAGTGTAACACTGGCACAATGGAAATTGAAAGGGTAGACGGCGAATTTTTTAACAGAGAGCCCGTTTGATATATGTCATCTCCGTCTTCGACAGTGCATTTAAACATACGTAGCGTATTAACAATAATCCGCCCGCTTTTGCCTTGAAAAGCAAAGGTTAATATTATACACTTAATGACTACTTCCGAGGGAAACAGCGAGTTTTAGTTTTCCCGAGAATCACATCGAGATTCTCCGGAAAACAAAATTCGCTGTTTCCCTCGGAAGCAGTCATTAAGTGTTTTATTATATAGCAAAAAAAAACACAACAAAATAACAACAGCTTTCCCGCCGAACCCGCTCTAGCGATGTTGCCCGCGCGGGCAACAATAATATTGTAGCCCACGAGGGCTACGTTATACACTTAATGACTGCTTCCGAGGAAACAGCGAGTTTTGTTTTCCGAGAATCTCGATGTTTCCCGAGACGAAGTTTCCCGAGGATGCAGTCATTAAGTGTTTTATTATATAGCAAAAAGAAAATTCGGTGTAAAAATAGTCCGCCAAAATTTCTCGCTCTAGCGACGTCTCCCGCGCGGGCAACAATTGAATGAATTGAATTGACTTTACCCAGAGGCAAATTAGATGGGGCGTGATACTAGATATTGGTTTATCAATCTATTTTTAGAAACTGCATCCCGCGAGATCCCGCAACAATCAGCCAATGAGCGCCCTGGAACAACTAGCCAATGAGAATGCAGCACTTTCTCCGCCCTTCGCGCCTTTTCAAAGTTTGCAAAGGGAGATAAAATCCACTCTACTTTTGCGCTAGTTTTAACAATGATTTTGCTTATAAAATATAGACTACAATCCAGCTAGTCATCTGAATCAAATGATCTTAACGACTATGAAAGCGATTGAGATGGATGGAGTAGAGGAATCTTGCAGCGAGGAAAACTGAACAGACTGTTTGAAAAAAGTAGTACGGGCAGCGCAGGCGGCAAATCTTCACGACAACACAAGAAAAGAGAGGATATCACAACAAACTTGACTATGGAGAAGAAATGACACCGTAATATCAGAGCTCATGAACTCTTCTGAAAGAACTGAACAAGCTGGAAAAACTCCCCTGCGAGATTCTCTCCGTGGGTTGTTGCCGTTGGATTATCGCTAAAATCATTTTTGATTCAGATGACTCGCTTCATTGAAACTAAACTAAAGCATATCAGAAGAGTTTTCTAGTTTCAAGATTCTCCTACGCTTGTAAGGTTTCCATTGGAGTTTAAACAGTGTCAAATAAGATCTCATTACCATGAGCCATCCAGTTGAATTCTCACTATCTGCATAAACTCACGAGCAAATCATTTAACTTAACTTAAGGTTATTTGTTTTCTAACAGCCTTCACGTAAAAGCCTTTCTGTGACATTTTTTGTGACATCCTTTCATACTTCACAAAAGACAGACTGCAAAAGACTGTTCAGTTTGCATGGATGTCCAGGGTTTTTAGTTTCTCTGTACACCTACTTGGCTGAGCATAACGTTTTTCTTTTCAGTAGTTCCCCGCTCTTCGATCCGCGTTTGCTTTCGGAGTGTGTTGTTGTTCAAGTGAAAAGCCGCTTTTTAACCCTAGAAAATGTCTTTTTCTGTTATTCTCTTTTAGAGATACATAATCATTGTTGTATGTGTTTCAAGTTACAGATGTCAGAAGTCTAATACTATTGTAAACAAAATACAAAAAGTTGTAGATCACAACCGCCGCCATCTTTGGGTGTTTTTCAGGCGGACGTCGGAGAAAACAGGTCCCGTTCCCCGCGGGATTTGAGTCCCGCGGGATCTGATCTAAAAATAGATTTATAAACCAATTCGATGTGACACGTGACAGTATCGAAGAGTCACGCCCCATCTAATTTGCCCCTGCTTTACCACGTGACCATGATAGAACCAATCAGCGCGCGCTTTGATAGAATAAAGGCGAGCTATATAATAATCTAGTTGTAGCTTAGGGGTCTTGTCTCTCACATACAACTAAACTCCAGGACAGGCTAAATGGATACGATCGCCCCGAGCATATTATAGGGAAGTAGTCATATTCAGAATCCAGAATCCGGAATCTAACTTCTTGTGAGCTTTGAGGTCTAGCACTGAAAAGTGTTCATTATCATTAGTGTGCTGCCAGTGCAAAAGCATAATTAAACCGCAAGTTTCATTTCTTTGCTTCACTGGATGGCTTCTGATTTGCTAGAGATTTGAAATGCGCTCTAATGATTATCAGGTGTATTTCTTGGTGTATTTAACAATTCTCTCGCCCTCATGCCTCTGAGTTAACAATTCTCTCGCCCTCATGGCCTCTGAGTTAATAGCTCATTCGGCCAAATTTTAGTCAAAATCACACTAGTAGGTCAATTTGTACTGCCAAGGTCATTTGCCATTTCCTGACTTTCAAATCGGCGCTATAACTTATAGCTACTAGTAGCTCAACCAATTAGAACGCAGCAATGACAATAGAATATGCCCCACTAGCGGGATTGACTAATAGCAAGAGTGGATTACCAAGAGTTTCCATATTTACTATGTATGCCCGAATCACAGTCAGAAAAGTGTCTATTTTTAGAACTAGGATTCAGCGAAAATTCGTCATCCACAGGGTTCCCACTTTCTCGCCACGCAAACAGTTGTGAGATCCAGCCTAAAATTAAATCGCAGATCAATCGAAAAACCTTTAAAGTCGCAAAGATAAGGTAGGATTAATATTCTCTATTTGTTGTGTATTGGGTATACGAGCATTCGAACCTGAGAATTCGAATACTTTCGCGCGCGAAATTCAAATCTAAAAATAGACACTTTCTGACTGTGATGTGGACAAATACTGTACGAAAGATTCTAACTCTTGTTAATCCACTCTTGCTAATAGCCATTATCTGTTTGTTTGTGTTTTATGGTCAATGACGGATTTTGTGACTTTTGCAGTGAGCTTCTGTCACAGGAACTCGGGGGTGAGTCCTTTTGTTATTTGATAAAATGATGGAAATAATTTTGAACCCTTTTGTGAGTCGTGCAAGTAATATAAACCCGGCATAACTAATCGAACGTTCGGTAATCGAACTTAATCGAACACCAATCGTTCGATTGATTTGATTGAGTTCGGCAATCGAACATAATCGAACTCACCAAAATTTTTTCAATCGAACATAATCGAACGTTCGATTACCGAACAATGTGCTCCATCAAACATAGCTTTGTTGAAGTTGGTTTTTTCTTATCATATCCTTCATAGGTCTGTAAAAGTAATAATGACTCAGGTACCAGTCATGATTTGAACTATGGGTTTGAGTGATTTTACTGGGATTTTCTTATAAAATTGAGTTTTTTCAGGTTTTGTTTTTATTTACAAGGCTAAGTGTCCCAGCTGAAAATGAAATTTGAATAAAGCTAACAGTTATGTTAACTGTTCATGGCCGTCTATTTGTTATGTACTACCCCATTGCGTGTCACTGATCTGATGAGTCTTATTTCTAAAGTCATGCAAAATTTCCGAACAAAATCGAACTTAATCAAACCAATCATTTGATATGTTCGATTGAGCTCGATAATCATCTTCACCAAATAGTTTTGTTCGATTATGTTCGATAACCGAACCCAATCAAAACCAATCGAACGATTGGTGTTCGATTAGGTTCGATTGAAATTTTGTTCGATTAGTTATGCCGGGTATAAATCATCATAAATCACCACAGATTCAACATTTCAGCATTTACTTGGGAAAAAAAATAGGACCATACTTCCAGACAAAGAGCTGAAGCGTCGTATGGCGACCGTACGGTTCTTACGCCCACGCCAGAGATTCGGCCCTGACAGACGCTATCCTGGTGTTGAATTGCTCAGTAGCTAGATACCTATGGGTGAGAGTACGCCCGGCCACCAGACCATATAAGGACGCCCCTTGTACCGTTAGTGAACAATCAACTAATTATTATGCATCACCAACGTATTTATGGGCCTGAAGAATGTGTTAGAGATCCATGTGGGACACCTTGTTGGTTTTCTTTTTAACTAGTAGTAGCTTATCTCACGATAATGCAGAAATATTTTTCACAGTTGCCGTTTCTGAGTATGTTTTCATTACTCATAATCCAATAGTAGGTATTAAAATGACACGGGAATGAGTTCTTTTTAAGTAGTCCGTTGCGCATGCGCACAAACATTATCTCGTCTGATTTTATTTTCCATGAACAGACGGCCATTAATCCCCTGAAAGATCATCTAATGATGCGTGTCAGTTATACCTATTGAAATAATTCAGCAATCTCTGGTAATTTGAAGCTCGCATCGGGAAGTGTCACCGATGGAACGGAATTCACCCGTACTCGCTATTTATCAGAATAAACTTTAATTTAATACTGGATAATTTGTCAAAAATGTCGGTAGCCGATTAACATTTTTTGGCGTTAATCGGTATTTTGTATCCAAGTTTGTCGGTAGTCGGTAATTTTTAAGCCCATTTGTCGTTAGTTACCCCATCCAGACCAAGTATTTACAGTACCATGTCGATCGCATTGACCTTCATTTTCTGTTCATCTTTATTTATACGCATCCGAAGTCTCAGCTGAACAGCGGATATTTCAGTCTAGGAGGGGGGTGCGTAGGGGACCCCCGAATACCGTAATATCGCGTGTCCAAAAAACCCAAACCTTAATATTGGGTCAAAAATTCGCAAATACCGCGATATCGTGCCCAGAATTCGCGCCACAATATAATAATCATGGCCGTGCAAATCAATTGGTTCAGGAAGCCAAACGCAGAATGTTTCGCATGGTATAACTTCAACACGACCAAAAAGAAATTGTAACTCTCAGGTCTATGAAATACCGGTCACCCTACGCCCCCCTCGTCTAGCCTTTCCCACACTGTTCTCGATTTTCTCATTAGCATGCTTGGGGCCGCCGTTCCCGTGAATTATGAAATAGTGCTCCGTTGAGCTGAGTTGACTTTTGAGTGATCGGGGTTTCGCAAATAGGCTTGTGGAGGAAAAATATGTTTGGTTTAAAAGAATTTGAATGACGGCTTGTTTATCCTGAGGGCTCTTGCATAGTTTTTTTAATTTTCTACACTGCCTTCTTATTGGCTCGCCACAGTACAGGACAAGGTTAATGATTGACTAACATATTTGCTTGCAATGCCTTCTGGGATATTTAAAAAAATGATGGCCGCCACATGGCTGCAAAGTTGTCAAGAAATTTTCCAACAAAACGCATTCAAGCCTAAACGTTTCGAAAGAAATGTCTTGATTAATTCTGCCTTATCACAGGTCAGTCCATTATTGCTGTTATGATACAAACTCTATCTTTAAGTGCTCATTTTTATCTTTTTATTGGAGGTAAATGTTTGTATTCGTGTGAATAGACCGTCGAATAGACCATTTTTGGCGGTTTATCCTGCCATTTTCACAGAAACCTTTCGCCATCAGTGGAAGTAGCAGGTATGCCAATTTATAGCACCATAGGATGAAAACTAGTGAAGATATGGCTTTCCAAAGGTCGGAATTTTTGCATTGGTTTGTATGGTGAGGGTAAACTTGAAACTTTTGCACCGGGCGCGGGCTTGTAGAGTCACTTAGGCTGCATTCATTATGTATACTACAGGGGGGGGGGGGGGGGGGGGGGGGGGGCAGAGGATTTTTTTTTTTTGACAATGCAAAATTTTCAGATCCCCCAAGGCACAACATATTTTTTACGAATCTCCCCTCTTGGTCAAAAGGAAAAAACATGCCCCCCCCCACCCCGGAGACGTTTCTTTCAATTTATATTTATATCAATTTTACATTTTTTCAAAAAATGAAGAACAAGGCTCAATGATAAAAAAAAAATACAAAGCGTAAAAATGCAAATAAAAATCCTAGGTGGCTTTACTCTTTGTGTGTAGTGACTTTCTACCAAGTGATCTGTGCACTCCTCGATGGTACCTTACGGCATAGACTGAATATCATTATTTTGTATTTGATTGTTTGGTTTGTTTTCCGTTGTGCGCACAAAGCGTGCAGCAATTTTGACAATGAAGCTACAAGACTATTAAGTAATGGTCCATATAAGAACTAGGCAAGCCAACGGCAAAGCATGCTGGAATGCAATTAGTTTCTATTGAAAATGTAGGCAATTTCATTGGCTTAGACATGAAAATCAGTAAATTCACTATGCTAGAAAAACTTGTCTGAGGATTTTTAGGGATATATAAGCACATGTGGTACTCACAAACAGGACATGCAATTTTAAAAGACTTTGTACGTGGGGAACCTTGTGTAAAATGCTGATTCTCACTCCTTTGTTCTTCTTTGATCTGATTGGTCTAGAGACTTTTTGTTGCCATATTTCTCAAAGCAAGTCGAAATCTATCAATTTTTCACTTTTATTATGTTACTAGTCATGATAACTTTCTGTGGTAAAAAAATAGGACATATCCTACGTGGGGAACCTTCAATGCCGTAGAACAATGGAACTTTGCCTAGTTCTTGCATGGATGATTACTTAATCAAAAGTCCAAAGGCGTTTTTGTCTGGCAGACGAAAGTCACTGAAGAGGACCTCAAGGAATTGTAGTAAAACAAGAAGGCTTTTACGATTTTTAAGTTTATAATTCTTATGCGCGCAAAGCGCGCAGTTTTTTCAACATATCAGTTGAAAGAGGGTGAATACACGAGAATAGTAGTACAAGTGATATTTCTTCTTAAATGTGTTGTTTATGTATAATACTGGAGAAATAGCTGTAATGGCTGTACATCAACTGTTACAAGCTATTCTATAAGTTCGAGTTAAAACAAAGTTTGTATGACGTATAGGAAGGAGGTTCACACTCGGTGTTCAACAATTGAGCCTTCCTTCATTTACTATCAAACTGCACAACCTTGTCTTAAATATATATAATACCTCAACAAAAATATGCATCCCCCCTTCATGTTATGAAAAAAAACTTGACATCCCCCCTTTTCCAGTTCCTAAATTTTGAGACCCCCCCTCAAAATCCTCTGCCTCCCCGTAGTATACATAATGAATGCAGCCTTAGGGCCTAGGGCTATGTCGAATCACACTGCATCGAATCTATTTAATAATTGCTTCGAGGGAGATTCGACTTAGTTTAATTTTGCAGCAAACGTCAAATTCATTGTACAATACACGCTTCATTTGATCCCGGGAATAAATTACAAGCACGCTTTCCCTGCACTTTCGTCCAACAAGGAGCACATAAAGGAATGCGAGACAGTTTCTTCTATAAAAGAATGCATTTCCCCGTGCATGCAGCGTGTCAGTTGAGCGTGCATTTTGAATAATTTGACCGTTGGCACAACCAAACCAAAAAATGTGATAGAAAAATTATACTTTTATCTATTATACTGGTCTGAGCAGCCTGTTCATCAGCACGACTTTCATTAGATCGGGGTGCTCTTTCTTTAGAGCAACTTTCGCAATATCCAACTTTCTCCGTGCTTTCAGTTCCATCCATCTGTGTTCTCATCATTTCGAATACGCCGCATTATTTGAAACCTGTATTTCGGAAGTCAAACATAGATATTTAGCAGCGACGTAGCCAGGAATTCTGAAGGGGGGGGGGGGGGGGGTGCGGATAGTGAAAACATGGACGAAAATGTTCAAATTTCCTCCAGCAAATACAGTAGATGTATGGGAAAATCTCCAGAGAAACGGGGGCCCCGGCCCCTGGCTACGCCCTGTGTAGTGAGCTCGAAACAGGAACAGGTTAAGAGAGTTTGCGACACTTTATCTTATCTGCGCCATTTTATCTTTTTGAGGCAAGTTAACATAGAACGCATGCTCTGTAAGGGGGGAAATCCAGGTTTTGTAGATGGGGGGAGAGGCTATTTCATGACGTTTGCACAATATATCAAATTTGAATCAATTATTTTCTAATTTGCATGATTTATGAATTGAATTCGATGCGAGTATAATTCAACGTTTGCCGCTTGGTCGCACCCACAGTCGTATTATCCGAGTTGGCCACTCGAATTTAAGTCGAAGTCGAACCAATTAATTAGAGTCGAACTAATTTGCAGCAAACGTCACATTATACATGTACCTATTTCAGGATAAATAGCTTCGAGTGAGTTAAATACGAGTAAAATTCGACGTATGCCTAGGCCTTAGGACCTAATATAACTAAGCAAAACACATGCTCACGGGAGGGATATTTTGGGTATTCTTTGGTGTTATGGAAAGCATTTTTAGTTTGCAATCACAGTGATGTCAACCATAGGAATTCAGAAATCAGTAGAAATATTGGGATTTCAGAGGAAATACAAAGGTTATAATAGAATACATGTATTCCAAGCAAGAAAACAGACAGAAATACAGTTAAGTTAATATTAATGGTATCAGGAAAATTTTGCCTGGAGACAGGAGTGGAAAATCTGGAAACTTTGATTGGCATCCTGCAGTCATTCCTTGGGAGTAAAATCATAAAAGGGTGGCGACCATGTAGGAGGACAAAACAATCGGAGGAACAGCCGTCAGTGACGTCGCACAAAACCAATAATTTTTCTGTAACAGGGCCCGACAATGCAACTGGGTTCGCCAATGGCAACTACATTTGGGGACTTGGCGACCAAAATTTTAAAGCAAGTTGATAATTGGCACCCCCATTGTTCTGAGTTCAGCTGAGAACACGTTTATGTGGCGACTAAGTTTGCTTTGTGGAGAATAAAATTTTGAATTAGTCGCCAATGGCACTAGCGAAAAAAGTTAATGTCGGGCCCTGTGTAATTGCAGTTTATTATATAAACACCACTGAAATACCAGGTGATCTCCTGCGCGAAAACTTGATATCTTCACACGTGAAAATATCATGTTATTTTCACATGTGAAAATATCACACTTGCTTTTGCTGAATGCTCGATTTTTAAGCTTAAAGTGCTAAGGCAGAAAGAAACTTTCTTTATTTCATCAAAAAGTTCAATGATTAAAACCAACTTTTCCGAAAAAAAATTCCTTTTTGCGCGCGACCTGAATTTCTTACCGATTTTCAAATATATTGTTTCGCGCTTTTCTTGGTAATG